>JANHFX010027875.1:4453-32498 GCA_027560015.1 Chloroceryle amazona
GGACACAGTACTCAAGGTGAGGCCTCACCAGTGCTGAGTACAGGGGGACAATCACCTCCCTACTTCTGCTGGTCACATCATTTCAAGTACAAGCCAGGATGCCGTTGGCCTTCTTTGCCACCTGGGCACACTGCTCGCTCATATTCATTCGTCATTTAGAACCCCCAGGTCCCTCTCCACAAGACAGTCCCCTTAGCATCTTTGTAGCTCTCTGTTGGACTCTCTTGAACCAGGGAGCCCAAAACTGGACACAGTACTCCAGATTTGGCCTCAGTGGGGCAGAATAGAGGGGGAGGACAACATGCCTTGTCCTGCTTGTTACACTCTTCTTACTGCACCCCAGGAGACCATTGGCCTTCTTGGCTACAAGAGCACACTGCTGCCTCATGGTTAGCTTGTTGTCCACCAGGACTCCAAGATCCTTCTCCAGGGAGCTGCTTTCAGCAGGTCAGCCCCTCACCTGTATTGATGCATGGGGTTATCCCTTCCCAGGAACAGGACCCTACACTTGCCCTTGTTGAACTTCATTAGGTATATTAGGTTCCTCACTGCCCAGCTTTGTTGTCTAGGTTTCACTGAATGGCAGCACAGCCTTCTGGTGTGTCAGCCCACCCCTTCCAGTTTTGTGTCATCAGAAAACTTGCTGAGTGTACACTCCATCCCTTCATCCAGGTCATTGATGAATATATTGAACAAGAAATCAGAACTACTCTTGAACTCACAGAACTACTCTTGAAAGGAGCTTAGTACTCCAGCCAGAGGAGAATGATTGTATAGTGATTAGTTGAGTTGCAGTTCTGCATTCTTGTGGACAGCTTGTTTTCTTTTTCTTTTTTTGCTTATCATATTACTTCCCTTATTTTTTTAATACTGCCTTTTTGTATGTGTTTTGTAACACTGCTACAATGTTGGCTCAATTATAAGTTCTTAAAGGGCACAGTGATAGATTATTCCCAGGAAGTTTCTAACAATTGGTACCTGCCTGGGTAGTGCAATATGGCAACTGATTTTGGGTGCCTCTGCTTTTGAGTACTCAGTTATAAGCATTCAGCCCTTGAAAGTCAGGCCTCCTTCAATCAAACCTTTAGAGTGGATACCTAAAGTCATTAACAAACTTTTCCTTTTATAGATGTATAATACTAAAAGCTTTTTTAAAAGAATTATTTCTTACCTGAAGAATGTTTCCATTATTATCTGTCACTCTAAACAGTCTGCATTCGTGGAAGTCATGTATGATTTATAGACTTGGTTAAAAGTAAGCCATAAAAAGTAGGAGCCTCAACATAAAATATAAGCTTATATGGTTCTTGTCTTAAGATACTGTATCTTAAATTTTGCTGAGCAGTGATGGAAGCTTTTATTAAACTACACTGAAAAGAAAAAATAAAGTGTATGACACATTAGTGACACACTGTTAAACAAAAGAGGGTGAGGGATCTGTTGTGACAGTACAAGTAGTGGCATTAGTTTAAAAAGTGGATTTCAGGCAGTGGCACTTGAATTTAAATCAGGTGCACACTATAAAATATGGTTCAGAATATAATGTTCACATTATGTTGCTGTTAAACAAGCAGTTCATTCTTATTAGGTAATGATCTTGGGCAGGCCTTCCTGCTGGGTGATTTTCAATGGCTGATAATGAAGGTACAGTCTGTGGAAAGATTATACACAGCTGGACAGGAATACACTTTGCAACAGAGAAGGCTTCACATTTTTACAGTGTTTGGTAGCCTTACATGAATACGCACAGATATTTTTTCTCTCTCTCCTTTACTGGAAAAATCACTTTCTCAACTTGATTTAGTCATAGTCCCTCAGCCTGGGCTCTCAAACCATCTTGAATGTAGTTCCTGAAACACCTGGAGGAAAAAAAACCAAACATAAATTGATTGTGTGGAGGCAAAATCCAGGTTCTCCCACATGCCATAAGTGATAGTTGTGGTAGTACAGTCTGGACCAGACTGGAACTTCTTGTACTTCTGTGATCCTGCAAGTCTCCTTACGCCCTCTTTCACAACATCATAGCATTCTACCCACAGCACCCAACCCTCATCTCCAGAAAACAGGAAAGCTATTCCTTCGCCGAAAGCCAAATAAGATCTGTAATCAACAGGTACATGAAAGCTGGACTTAGAAAAGTTTCATGTAAAGAATTTTTCCACAGAGATGAATTTTACAAAATGGAACACCTTATGAGAATAAGTTGTGACCTGATTTTTAGCAATCTGGGTATTTCATTGCATGAGTCAAAAATGCACGTCCAAATGTATTAGTGGATATTTTGAAATACTTTCTTTAGAGAAATAACCTGAGACAAAGGGTACATGTAGAATTATTATTCATTCTGGCAAATTGACAGTGGCTGTTAGAAGAACAATTGGTTATTCACTGGCCCAAAGAAAGGATAATTTCAACAGGACAGAGAGGAGAGGTGTCTTTGATTTGCCTTGTAATGTTTGTGCATAAACATGGCTCTTTATATCCCTCTGGAGTTCTGTGTAAGTCTCAGCGCTGTTCCCCTGCTGTTGATAGGTAATTAAATTCTATTGCTCTTGCTGCTGGTTTGCATACCATCTGGTACACTGCCACACAGAGCCAGTGTGTCTTCACTGCAGAGACTTATTTTATGAAATATGTGTATAATCCGAAAAGAGTAAGTTGAGAAGGATTCACTGGAAGATTAGAATCTAAATCTTCAACAAACCCTTCCCCCTTCCCACCCACCCCCGAGTATGCAACTGATCAATTATATTCTACTGCATCTTTCTTTGGATTGGAGAGAGATGCAATGCAAAAATTTGGGCTAAAAGCTTTGGAACAAAAGAAAAAAATGTTTGTAACTTTAAAAGAACATTTTGCCGTTCTAATTTCTGGGAAGAGTTTGTCTGACTTTAGTTTTGGGCTGTGAGGGAAAATTGCAGTACAGTCTCTGAGTGGTAGGTGATGGGATTTGCAAAGGTCCAGCAGAAACGGCCCATCATTGTAGGTTATATGAAGGGGGTACAACAGGTAAATCAGCAGTGATGGACTTCACTGTATTTCTTCCAGGCTCCCAAGCTCAGGCTAGCCTTGGTAGCAGCCTGGCTAGTGTTTCAGAATAGGGAGTACCTGCAGGGCTGAGTCTTTCACACACAAACATATTAGTGCATGGATAAGCACAAATGAACTGCACTTCCAGTGTTAAGTGTTTTCAAGTAGTTTTTATTTTTATTTTTTGTGGTTCACTGGTAACTAAGAGTAGATACTTATAAAGTGTAATCCCCTGATGAGCTATGGTTATTCACAAATAGCATCTTATTTCTTTTAATCCTTTATGTATGTTTCTAAGACTGAAATGACAGAGTGGGATCAAGTCCAGAGGTCATTTTTTCTGGTGTCTTTCCTGGTAGTGGTAAGCCATACATTCCAAGGAAAAGAAAGGAAGCATCCCCAGATGATATGAGAGAATTTGACTTTAATACCATTTTCCTGACCCCAGGAAAATCCTTATAAGCCCTAAAATTTCTTGTTATATTCCTTTTAAGCAATCCTTTTAATGCTAAAGATCTTACCTATCAAATTGTTCTCAGTTCATCTTAGAGCTATGTAAAGTGCCACCTAACATCATCATCCTCATCTAACTAAGCTGTACACTCTGTCAGCCTCTCTAAAAAATTCTTCTCACTATGTTTTAATTAAACCCTCAAGTTTAATTAAGCACCTCCTTTTTAAATTCTGTATGGTTAACAACTTGATGATGAGCCTTTCTGAGACATATTGAAAATATTTCTCATGAAAAGTACATGACAATTATCATCAAATTGTTGATAACAGCCATGCCTCATGTCAAATACATTTTAGTATAAATTATTTTTGAAAGCCTAAGCTTCTTTCAAAGATCAAATAGCACCAACATCCTGATTATATTAACTAAATATCCACCTGAAGAAAGCAAATTATGCAGAAGACTCAGAAAAGCTCTGACACAAAACATACTCTTTTTATGTTACATGCAGTAAAGGTTATTCTAAATTAAAAAAGCTTTGATATGTTTATGAAATAAGAATGTTAATTCTAGGTGCATAATATGTTTTGATTTGTTGTATTTTTCATTCGTAATATATATTTGTTATGCAATGCATATGAATTTTATATAGGAATTCAGTTGTGGTCCACGTCATGTCTGTTGACCCACATATAATTCCTTTGAATTCTATACGGTGCACTTTTGTAATGTACAAATTGGATCAGCAATGTCCATGAGCAATTCATGCAGCAGTGGAGAGCATACTCTAAAATACATGGATATGAATTTTAGGAAATGGTGAAATTCAAGATGCAAATTTATCTTTTCAGGTTCTTAATCATCTGCATAAGAAATTGAGAAACATGTCAAAGAAATCAGAAGCGTCCAAGAAAAAGGTAGATAGCTTTCATTACCAATGTGTATTTGTTTATATTTTAGTTTTATGGATAAGTTAATTTGATATTATATTGTTTGTTGCCAAAAAATGTAATGGAGAGTAAGATTTGGTATAAAGTATTTAATGATGTATTCAGTGTCTCTTTGAACTTAGCAGGACTGGAATTTTTTCTGGTCCAAGTTTTCTGTCGAGTTCATCAAGCATCAACCCACCACCTGAGATCCCCATATTTAGAACTTCAGAGCATCTGAAATTTAGTCACAGAGAGAAAACCTGTCTCTAATATTAAAAGTTGGGTTTTTTTGCTCACAGGCATTTTTCCCTAACTTGTACATTCTTTTTTATTATTTTTTTTTAACTAGCTGAATTTTTTAATGTTTTATGAAGAATTCCTAGGTTATATGATGAGACTTGAAAATCAAGTTTATTGTGCTTCCTGACAGAAGTCTAATAAGAGACTTCTAGTGATTCTGCAATTCTGTTGATGTTCCACAAAACCTTTTTTCTCTTATGATCAAGAGCTAAGTTATATTTTCTGGTTACAAGTAAAATTGTGAAAGGTCTTTAAAGCAGAATAGAAACTTTGCAATTTAGAACAATATTTGAAAGATTTGTTTATATATTGAATTTGTCAGTTAATATAATATGCTTCTGATTTTGAGCAGATTTGACCACAGCACTCATTTGACTAAGTTCGCAGTGTATGAATGTGGAGTCAGAAAAAACCCTTAGGCTATAGCTCATCATTTGATCTGATCACTATTACCATATGGGCATGCAGACTGTCTGCAATGTAAATGAGATATACATGGGCTCAATAGGGAACAAGTAATCTATTATTTATGCATTCTCTATTTTTTGGAAAAATATCCCAGTAAATAGATTTTGATTCCCAGAATTAAAGCATTATGGCCCTGATTCCATAAAATATTTAACATATATACTTTTGCTCTTAATATTTTCAAGACCAAAGGTGTTCTGTACATTGCCATCTTTACTCTCATCTAAATTATTCTCAAACTGGAAATATCTGTGCTTATCCTCTAAACACTAACTTCTAAAGATTGCGAGTAAAAGTCAAATCTGGCTAGAAACTAGCATTCATAGCTTCAGTGAAAAGCATTACAGATATGCCCAAGACTGCTTGGATGCATAAGGGTTCAGTAACCAAAGCGTAGAAAAAAAGGCAGGGCAGCCCAAAACATTTTTTGCTTTAGAAAATAAGTTTCTGATCCAAAGGCCTAGCTTAAGTTTTTCAAAGCAACTCTGTTTTCAGTAGTGTGCTGCCTCTCTCTGCTTACTGTATCCTTCTTCTTTTACTGTTTTGTTAAGAATGCATTTCAGACTTAATTACGTATTTCTAGCTCTATTCAAGCTTTTATGAAAATTTCCGTAGTAAAATTTTAACATTAATTTGCTATCCATTGGAAAAAAAAAGAAAAGAAAAGAAAAATATGAATGTACCTGAATGCTGTTTTTCATGATTTTTGGTCACAGAATCACACAGTGGTAGGGGTGACTTTTGGAGATCATCTAGCCCAACCCCTCTGCTACAGCAGGGTCACCCAGAGCAGGTCACCCTGGATTATGTCCAGGTGGGTTTGGAGTTTCTCCAGAGAAAGAGACTCCACAACCTCTCTGGGTAACCCATTCCAGGGCTCTGTCACACTCCCAATAAAGAAATTTCTCCATATGTTTAGGTGGTAAAATTCACAAAGCACTGATATTAATATCATGTGTTTCAGGTGGCTTTTATTTGCTAAATGATAAACCCTAAACAAACAAGGTGAACAAGAGTTGCCCTTTAGCCTTACCATGGTTGCAAAGCATAATGTAGATTTGGGAAGGTAAGCTCAGAATTTTGTCTTAGGAGGATTAATGGGATAAAACAGGTGTTGTGAGGTTTCCGCATGCAAAATTACTTATTCTGTAGATAGGAAATACCTTAAGTAAAATTAGCAACAAGAGACACATGATCAACCTCTTTCTGTCTGTCAAAAGTCATTGACTTTCTTGGTGTAATTTTCTTTTTAGAAGTTTGCATGAACTGAAATGATATACCTCTTTTGAACACAATCTGTTTTCAGTTGGAATATTAACACATTGAAGGGATCAGAAAATGAACTGCTCCTAATTTATACTTCCGCGTTAGCACATACTCTCCTGATGGGACCTGAAAGAGAAAATATTTGCGTGGCTGTTTTGTCAGTGACAACTGACCTAAACTCCACAGGGCTCAGTAGAGGAATGGCTTGAGAGAACAGCTGACTCCTTGAGACTAACCAAGGTGTATTTGCTACAGGTACAATGTCCTTTGGTTCCTGTTGTGAGATTTTGCTAACCAACAACAATATTTTGTCACAAATTAATTCGGCCTGTTGCCGCATAAGTCAAACTTTTTTTTTTCTCTAAGTTATGTTGTCACGTAGGTCAGTCTGAATTATTACTGAGCATTAACCAATTCAAGAAATATAGACCAAGTTCAATAAACTAGCAAAAAAAGTCTAGATAGTCTCTGTGCTGCTGTAATTATCACTCTGTGGCCACTAGGTTTGTTTTGCCTGTGAAGAAGAACCTATATTATCTGAAAAATTATGCTGTGGAATGTTAATATAGTAATTGTAATGGTCCATAACATAATATATTTTGGAATTAATATCAAGCATTTACTGGAAGAGAGATTTAGCTGAAAGAGGTACTTATGAGAGGAGCAGATATTAATTAGTCAGAAACAGCAAAGCACTAATTGATGTTGCTGAACTAAGTGAAAGCAAAACAAAACATTGACAGTCAACCTCCACTGTGCCCTGGCAGAGTACCTTCAGTGTATGAAGTCTGATGCTGTAGCTGTCTGGACAGATCTAATGAACTTATGGCCCTTCCTTTTCATACATAACGAAAAGTGGAGTCACGAGGCAGCACTGTGAGGATATTTTGTGTTATTTATTTCTGAATTCAGTGTTTGGTGGTGAGCTTGAATTTCCAGAAATTTTAAGCTTCTTATTTTTCCCTCTCTCCCCTGCCCCTCAGTTGTATTCTGGAATGTTGTATGACTGACCATGTGGAAACTTTATGTTTAAGGGAGAGACTTTCAAAAAAACCCCTGCTCCTTTTGTCGACACTTGAGCAAAGTGCTTGTCTGACTTCTCCAAGCTCGTCCACTAGCTGCCTTCATATATGAAGATCTCCCTTGAAATTTTGGTCAGAAATCCTTGTGCACTGTGCTAAAATATAGATCATTACATTTCCCAAAGACTTATGTTATCTTTATTTTACACCAAACTCATGGCCACCTCAGGAAAGATAGGCTTTTGTGTAGGGAATTGGGAACACCATTCTTTACGCTTGAGCAAAGTTACAGATTTGCCTTTTACCGTGGCATTTTCAAGGCTGAGGTTCTCCTTGCAGTAGTTCACCATGTTAAATAAAGCTCATACAGGTAATAGAGTAAAATCAGTGATAAATATTACAAAGTGCATTTTCTCTCAGTATATTTTTTTTTTCCACCAAATAATGTTTTTGAATCAGTTTTAAAGCAGATTCTTCAAGTGCTTATCAGACATCTGTGTTTTCCTTTCCCTGTCTCAGACAGCACAAACTGTGTTGGTGGTGGTAGTGGTTTTTGGCATCTCCTGGCTGCCGCATCATGTGATTCATCTCTGGGCTGAATTTGGAGTTTTCCCACTGACTCAAGCCTCCTTTCTCTTCAGAGTAACTGCACACTGCCTGGCTTACAGCAATTCTTCTGTGAACCCAATAATATACGCATTCCTCTCTGAAAATTTTAGGAAAGCCTACAAACAAGTCTTCAAGTGCCAGATAAGTAACGAGTCTCCTCTGAATGATGCTAAGGAAAATAAAAGTCGGATAGATACACCACCGTCTACCAACTGTACACACGTGTGAACTTTGAAAGGTCCTCTATGTTGGCTAGTCATTTCTGTGAACTAAACACCTAGAAAACAAAGCACAATGAGCTTTATCTTGGGTTTATCTTGATAAAGCTAATTGGTATTTACTGTACTGAAGTTGCATTTGTAGCAAAAGTTTGTGAAACTAGTGTGAAAGAAAACGGGGTTGGTCCTTTGCATCTTAGATATCTGTGTCAAATGAAGCTCTAGGAGCTTTAAGAGATACTTGAGAAAAAAATGTTGGAGATGATGTCTGTATTCTTACTTACTAAGAATACCTAGGGTGTGTAAACATTCAAACATACAAGAAGGAAATAGTGATATGGACAAATAACTTTCTGTCATTTTACTCCATCAAATTGAAGAGACGGATAACTTTTCTGTCTTACAGATAATAAATACCATAGTACTATGATTTCAGGGAGGAAAACTTTTGTTCCTTATTCAGATTGTTTCAGCAATGCCTTTTCTCTTTTGAAAGTAAAGATGGGCTCTGAGACAGAGTTGAAACAACACATGTACAATTTGAGGCAATTGCTTTAGAGAGGAAAAGCTAATTTTATCTGTTAAGCTGTCTTTAATGTAACATACTGAATAATGATGGATTTTTTCCACTTTATATGCCTGCCTTACTGTATACACAGAACTTCTGAGTACACTGTCTAAGGTTTTGTTTATAGTCTGTAGGTAGTTGTACCAAAATGAGGATTTGTGTCTTTTTGAAGCTTTTCTTCATGTGTTGCATGTGCATGTGTATGTTTTGTTAACTTAATAGACTTTGAGATGGAGATACAGGTTTAAATGTGCAATATATATATATGCTTTAAAATACTGTGTTCCATAAAGCAACTATGGGCAATGCTTAAGTGTTTAAAAAAACATTCCCTTCAAAACTGTAGGTGGAGCTTGATATTGTGTAGTTCTTAATTGGAAAAATTCAGAAGATATATTTAAATCAATACAAAGTATATAAGGTAAATGATCCAGTTCTGGAAATTCTTAAATAAGATGAGCAGTTTCAGCAATTTTATAAAATACTTAGTATGTCTTTAAGTGGTAAACCACTGAAGAAATAGCAAAAGGGCGCTCAGTCTTTTGAGAACATTATGGTTAGCTGGCGTATGATAGGTTTTTACTTTTTTTATTAATGACCCTTAACTTCACAAACTGTCAAAGGACCCTCTGGACACCCACGGGGGGCAACCTGTGCCAGTGCCTGATCACCCTCACTGAAATAGCTTTTCGTATTCCTGGTTGGGATTTCCCTTGATGTTGCTCATGATTGTTGCCTTCTTTCCTTTCACTGTGTACTTAATTATTCTCTGTAACTAATACATAATTTAAGATGACAATTAAATTTTCCCCTGCCTTCTCTTCTGAAACAAGGCATCACTCTCAGTCTGTCCTCATCTGTTGTGCTCCAGCTCCCTGTCTGGATTAGTGGCCTTCTACTGGTGCTTCTCCAGTGTATCCATCCCTCTAATGAACTGGGGTGTTCAAAACTGATCACTGTGTGCCAGATGTGGCGTCATGAGTACTCCATAGGTGGATCACTTCTCTTGACCCATTGGCTGATTCTTGCTAATACAACCCAATAATTTATTGCTGCAAGGGTACATTGCTGACTCATATTTAATTTCTGTTTTACAACCACTTTTGTGTCCTTTTCTGCAGGATTGCTCTAATCCCTGTCCAAATTTCAGGACTTTGCTTTTGGCTTTGTTGAATTTGATGTATCTGACAGCTGTTACTTCCATTCTTCCAGCCCGCTGAAAGGTAACCCTGCTCTGTGGCTTATCCACCATGCTCCTGTGTTTGTTATCATGTGCAAGCTTGCCGAGCGAGTCCTGCACCCTTGTCTGGGTCTTTGAAGATGCTAAATAGTGTTGGACAGGTGCTCTGTTAGGTTCCTTTGTCTCCAAAATCTTGCTTTAGAAAAAAAGTTCACAATGGTGGAACCACAGCAACCGTGGAGGGCTAGCTAACATGAAAAAGTCTACATTTATGTGTCGGTGTTGCCTGCTTTGAATCAGTAAAATCATATTGAAGATATGGTATTGCATGCATGGTGTTTGTGTCCATTCTTTCATATAAAGAGACAATTTGATGATATTGCTAGGAACACAAAATATATGAAAAATACCTCAGCTGGAGAAAGGTTTATCTGTGCAGGAAACCATTTTCTAGGTTAGGATTGAGGTTAGGAAATGGCCTAGAACAATGTTGAAGATCTTTTGAGTTTTCAGATCCTCATCACTAATCTCTTAAATTATTAAAACACTATCAGACTTCAGCTGAATTCATATTAAGAGATTCTACAGCTGTGAAAATAATTTCTTTTTCCTTTTAAAATTTGTTTGTGATGTTATTACCTTGAATAAAAAATACAGTGTAACTATGTAATTGTATAAGGTTAGCATGCTGAGCTAACCTTTTCTCTTCTGGAAAAGGCTTTTTATTCTTAATTGTACATAATTTTAAACCCAGATGTTTGATAGCAATGGAGCTACCTCTGTTTGAAATTTTAGGCTTGAGGGGACTGCAGTAACAATTAGTTAGAAAAACCCTACTTAGATACCGGTGAGTATCACTAAAATTTCCCCTACACTTTTCAGAGAAACCTTAAGAAGCTACTGACACTCCAAGGCTTTACTGGGCAGGAAGTTATGCCACAAAAATGGCTAATTTGGTCATAAAACTGGGGAATGGGTGATGATGATTCCTTGCAACCTAATATCTGCTTTCAAGTTCTGAACTTCTTGTCAGGGATTGTTGTTTTCTGGCAGAGGGCAAAGCAAAGGTTTTTCCTGTCTTACTTGCCTAATACTCTTTTTTACATCTTTTTAAGCAGAAATGTTAATTTCAGTGTACATGAAGTAAAGAAAGAAAAAAAAAAAAGAAAAATTTTTCTGGCTAGGGCTGAATTTTCCTCTCATGGAAAGATACAAAATTCCCCCTGGGTTCTACCCTGTTGTGTGAATTTTAAAATATTATTCTGTACAAAACAAAATAGGCAGGAGGGCTGATTACTCAAATTAGTCTCAAAATAAAGCAAAGTATGTGTGTGTAGTGAAGCAAATACTTACATTTCTCTTAAAATTCTTTTAAATTTTATATCTCATAAATTGAGAGAGCTGGAAAACTCCAGCAGAAACTACTACTTGCGTAATTTTTAGATAAACTTCCTAAAATGTTGTTGTATGTATACTGCCAAAATGCTGCTTTTTTTTTGCTGCTTTATGAGTGTCTCCTGAGGCTTAAAATATGCAATATACTTAGAACATTAATGACAGAAGTAGTGTATCCCACCAGATTGAGTAGTAGGAGTTTTTCTGTCCATCTTAAAACTGTGTCTTAGTGGAGAAATGTAGAAGTCTTTCCTTTTTCATAGTTTTCCCTGCAGAGTGGATGAAAGAGCTGTGGAGAGGTAGCATCTTTGCAGCGCCTCACACAAATATGAGGGGGTGTCCTTTCTTGCAGGCTCTCGAAAGGAGCTCAGTTCTGGTCATCTTCTGAGGTTGTAATAAGCCAGTGAAGCAGGTTTCTAGCTAATTTTGCATTTTATGTATTTTCTGGGGTTTACCACTTTTGCCTTAAAAAGATACAGAAATATCATTAAAATATTGCATCAGTAGAACTTCAACGTTGTGAAGACTGATGTATAAAGAAGCCAAGAAATTATTCCACTGGGGTTCTTTGTACAATGTTAGCCCTGCCTGCTTGTAAGTAGATGTTTGAGGTATGATACAAAATAATTATAGCAGTGCTCTTCTTCAACTAATAAAGCCTAAAATACATTTCCAAGATATGTGTGGACCCAGATGTACACTATGCACTGCTATATAGAAATCAGATTTAGGACCTTTAGCCAAAAAAAAAAAAAAAAAAAAAAATGGCACTTAACCAATATACTGTTCATCATGTGCAAGCACCCTGAAAAATGATGAAACTTGCTCGCCTGTATGTTCAGCTGTGCCAACTTCGCGGGTAATTGTATCACCCATTTAGCTAATTTCGAAGAAGATAATAATTTTAATTGAAAATGAAGCTACTGTGTAATGGCCACTTCTAAGTCAGTCATTAAAGTACACAATTTTCAGTGAAATGTATATGTTAGATATTTATGATGTGTAATGATGTAAACACTCAGAATTGCTTAAAAGTTCTATCTTGCAACAAAAAAATAAAGTAGAATTTCCTAATATTTCTCATGTCTAAGGTAGGTAACAAAATCACATGCTATAATAGATTACAATGATACGACCACACTGGCTGAAATTCTATGTAAAAAGTGATTCTGACGGTATAAGAACCAAGCTTCAATTCTGTAACTGAGTGTTCCCACCTGCAATTTTAATGTTCTTTCAATATTTTATATGATGAAATTAATTTGATCTTTGATTATTTACAAATTCTTTTGCAGTGTGTTTCTAAATGTAAGCATTGAAAAAAACATATTTCCAAAACCATTTCATTTTTTTGTAAGATAGGACCTTTTCATGATGTTTTAAGACCCTTTAAGCTTTGTATTCATGCATCTCTCTTAAAACCTTTATTATTTTCATATCTATTTTATCTTAATTTAAAAAAAAAGATATTGTCAATGTACCCAAAAGGTAAACAGTAAACTTTATATATTTAATGTTGCAGTGAAGTAAAGTTTACTTTAAATCCCGCATTATAGGGAAAGTGAAGGTTCTTTTTATAAAATAATGTTGTGATTGCAGTATTTTAAACATTGTTATCTTCATGGTTGCTTCACAGTACAACGTGTCACATTGAACCTAATGATATCTGTGGTATTTTGTGAAAGGATAAAAGCAGAGAAAAGAACAGCTTCTAGCTTACAGAGCTTGTGTTAGTGTTATATATTCAGTACACGTGAAAATGTTGAAGGCCAGAAAAATAAAATTCTGTGTTTGTTTAAATGTGTAATGAATCTAAAGTAACATGCAACTGTTTTAAGACATACTGTGTGTGCTTTGCATGAATTTTCAAGTCATTTTTTTTCAATAATTCTGTACAGTCTTTGCTTGTCTCTATAATATGAAATACAAAGTGCTTTTCTTAAAAAAATGTTTACATAATACTGAAAAACGAGTGATGCCCTCAGGAAAACTTCCAGAAAAAATAATGTACACAAAACCCAATAGAGCTTGATGGCTAGATGTCATTATAGGTGGAAAAAACCTTTTTGAGAATTTAACTGATACAAAACCATTCTCTTTTCCAAGTACTTAAGTGCAAGAGGCATGGTCCTCCTTTCATTCAGGCTGGTAAAAGTCAACTGAAATTGATGGAATTCATTGATATTTCAAGTGCAGTTTAAATCTCTGTAATTTACATTTTGCTTAGGAGACATACAAAGAGAGCTAGTTTCATGTTTTGAGTATGGAAAGAAACAAAGTTCTTCAGTGATGTGAAATCCAAACCTATTTTATGAAAGTCTGTATGTGGCTTCACTTTTGGAAGGAGGCAGTCAAATCATTGCATATTTTTATGTGGATTTGCATTAATGTTGAGCAATAGCTGTTTCAATACAGTGAAAATAGCTAGATGAGCACGATCAGTTCTATGTCCCATGAAATGAACTTATAAAAACATAAGCAAATGCTACAGAATGGATTTAAAATGATGTGCACTTTATCCATTTTACTGTGCATTTCTTAGTAATCATTTGTGTATGCATATATACTTGACACTTGTAGATACACCAGTGTACCTCAGCCAGATAGATTTACTGGATGCAGACTGAGTGTCCTTTTATAGAAATATTTCCATAAGTGCAGCATTCTACCTTTGGAAAACTCTATACCATTTCCACTGCATGGTTATTCCACTCCCTCATAAATATCTAACCATATTTAAAATTTGCTGAAAAAAATAAAATCTCTCCTTTAGTAGTAAACTGAGCTACACAGATGTTTTAGCAATACCTGCAGAGAATTTATCAAACTGGTTACATTTAATATTAAGATTCTTACAGAAAATAAAAAATTCTTGCTGATGGATTGTAGCTGTGACATTTACAGATGAGGTGATGGCATGACAGTGTTCCTTTACATGGAATGTCACAATTTCATAGAATCAGAGAATCATAAAATGGTCTGCATTGGAAGAGACCTTTAAAGGTCATCCAGTCCAACTCTCCTGCAGTGAGCAGGGACATCCTCAAGTGGATCAGGTTGATCAGAGCCACATCTAACCTGACTTCAGATGTTTCCATGGATGGGGCACCTACCACATCACTGGGCAGCCTGTTCCAGTGTTTCACCACCCTCATTGTAAAAGATTCTTTATGTCTAGTCTATATCTACCTTCTTTTAGTTTACAACCATTACCCCTTGTCCTGTCGCAACAGGCCCTGCTAAAATATCTCCCCCCATCTTTTTTACAGGCTCCCTTTAGGTACTGGAAGGCCATTATAAGGTCTCCCTGGAGCCTTTTCTTCTCCAGGATGAACAACACCAAATTTAGCACAAGAAAACTAACGGGTTTGATACAGTAAAATGAAAAGTCATACATTTAGGAATAAAAAAAAATGAAGAGTTTAGTGTTGTATTGGAAAATGATGAGTCTGAAATTGTCAGTTAACTACACATAACCTCCAACTCTGTGTAACTGAAAGGACTTGCATAACCCCTGGATTAGTGAATTCAGAATGTGGTGGTACCTGTGGTTATGTCACTGAAAGCACCGTTGCAAACAGGGGTCTTTCACAAAGACATTCCTTAGAACTTCTTTAAAAAAACCCAGACACCCAAGCTGAAAAACGATAGCAGTTCAGCACAGAGAGATATGGTTAAGAAATGGCCATATTACATCACACAGCTCTGTACCCACCCAGACAGAGAAATACCTGATGCTATGCCTCCTTTAAATGAGCGGATGAGATCACAAGATCCTGTACAGTGGAATTAAGCTGTAACAGTTAAATCTGTAAATGTAGAATTTTTTTATTAAGACATGGGCATAAATAATCCTAGAATGCTTAATGAATAAATGCAATATATTATGGGTATATATCTCACTGTTTCTTACTTCATCTGGGTATTTCTCAAAAGAATTTGTATATTTAAAACTCAAAATATGGGCTAGGTAGTAGTACTGCTTTGAGGAAAAAAATACAGCTTATGTTACAGAGTATTTAGACCTGTTTTTCTCAATGGCCCCTTCTGACCTTAGTCTATTACAATTCTTACTCTTAGTTTTGTAATTAGTCGTATGAGAGCAATGAAGAAAATACATTGCGAAACTGAGCTATTATTCAGTCTACAAGTCATCACCTGAGGATGTATTTAGAATAACTCCACGAGTGGGCTACATCTTGAAAAGATCTTACGATGATTAAATTCAACTGAAATCTCTGACATGTATCACCACTGTTAGAGAAAAAATTAAAATGATGCAGTGTGCTCTTCTCATTTTGCTTAATTACTTTTTTGCCATAATTAAATGTAATCACTCGCATTACTTTTGCATAGCAATTTATCATTTTCACAAGAACTATGAGCTGACTGTTGCTGGCACATTTGAAACACCTGGTGGTAATTGCATTTCACTCCATAAGTCAATGTCAGAGCTCTTTACCAACCTGTTGTGAAGCTACGTTGGAAATCTTTACAAGCTGGAGGCTCTCACAATAATGTTTTAATTTCACCTCATCTTAAATAAAACCTTGCAAAAAGCAACTCTATACTGAACACACATGATCTGCCATCGTTTTGTTCTTATGTATGAATGGTATTTGTTGTATTTAATTCTGCCTGGCTAAAAAGATGCAAATAGAACATATTATTTGCTTGGTGACTCAGACTTCTAAAAAGTGCATATTAATCAAATTAAAGCTCATTACACTGAATGCCTGTTCATGTCCTGCTTTTCTAATCTTTTAAAACCCCCCACTGTTACTGAAAAATACACTGCTTTTAAATTATTTTCATCCTTCCAACAATCAGTGCACATCAGAGAGAAGGGGGAGAATATTTTTAAGATGATATTTCATTTCTAAGAACTGTATTACACATCCTTCTAAGAGTCAAGAGAGTAAATTAGCAAAGTGCAAATAAGAGTGAAACTAATCTATAACTGCTGCATATTTACGTAGATGACTAAGTCAAGTGCATCTCTCGCTTTCATTAGAAAAAACAATGATACTGTTCCTTTTCAACCAAATTGCATTCTATTATCATTCTAGTTGTATTGTAACTTCTAATGTACTCACCTGAGCAAAATCAAAGTTATTGTTCAGTTAATCATCCGGACTTTACTGAAGTAAACTTTACAAGTATGGTGTTCAGTTCTGGGCCCCTCACCACAAGAAAGATACTGAGTTGCTGGAGTGGATTCAGAGAAGGGCAACCAAGCTGGTGAAGAGTCTGGAGAGCAAGTCCTGTGAGGAGAGGCTGAGGGAACTGAGGGGATTCTTCAGTTTGGAGGAGGCTGAGGGAGACATTCGGACTCTCTACAACTACCTGAAAGGATGTTGTAGGGAGGTGGGTGTGGCCTCTTCTCTCACATAAACAACGACAGGACTGGAGGAAATGGCCTGAAGTTGCACCAGGGGATGTTTAGACTGGATATTAGGCAGAATTTCTTTACTGAAAGAGTAGTCAGCCATTGGAATGGGCTGCCCAGAGAGCTGGTGGAGTCCCTGGAGGTATTCAAAACACATGTAGATGAGGCACTTCAGGACATGCTCTAGTGGGATGGTGAGGTGGTTTTTTGTGGGGTGTTTTTTTGTTGGTTTGGGTTTGTTTTTTTTTGTTGATGGTTAGACCTAGTGATCTTAGAGGTCTTCTCCAACCATGACAATTCTAAAAAATAACAGAAGGAAAATAAAGCTGTGAATATTTAACAGTGAAATATACTGAAAGAAGTAAGTGGGATACTGGGAATTACAACCATTACTGGGTGGCTGGAGTTCTATTTCTTGGGATGGATCACTACAATCACAGAATCATAGAACACCAAGTTTAAAGGGATCTCAAGAATCCAACCTTTCTGGCAAAAGCACAGTCATATGATTTAGCACGTCAGTAAACTTTCCTACCAGCCATAGCTCTGTTATGATACGTCACTTTTTCTTTTTTTTTTTTTATTCTGATCTAGCTTCTCAGGAAATTACTGACTCCAATTATTTCAGTGGAAATCAGATCTGACTCCCTCTCCCACTGCAAAATAGTGTTTAAATTGCTTCTTTTGCAGTCTCTCTCCATGCTACAGAACAGGGTTCTTGTGAAGGCATAAAATTAAGTATTCACTAAGGAAGAGGAAAATCCCTTGATAAGCTTTTGATGTCATGACATCTGAGCTTTATATCAGGAAAGCTGCAATGTCTATTGGTAGGACAGTTGACCCTGTTTGCTGTCTTTTGAGCAATACAAAACTGAAGTCTTAAATTCATCCCTGAAACTCCCTTCGATTCCTATTGCTGAAAAAAGAAAAAGGATGAATCTATTTGTTATTGGCCACATATTTGTTATTTATGGAATAACGATACATTCTTAAGTATCTAGATGGTGCATAAACATTTCATTACATTTTTTAATGCACACTGCATAGAGCATAATTAATCATAATTAATTCTAAAAAACAGGCAAAGTGATTGTTCAATAGAAAGCTCACTTGCATTTTACCATTGGTAACCCAGTTAAGGAATCAGACAATAGTCTTTTAGAGTGGCAGCCAGCACATATTAATCAGACTTTTAGTTGAAGAAAGTGGAGGACATTTGCTCTTTCCTCCCCATTTTCTATGTTTTATCTTACTATTGCTTCAGGTTTAACTTTGTACTTTCTGCTTACATTCCTTTCCTTGTACGAGTTATATTTTGATTAAAAAAAAAAAAACAAATCACAGTTCTCAAGAACTAGTCATTTACATATCTGTTATATTTTATTAGAAGTATACTTTTATACATAGTGTTAGTAATAACTCAGCCACATCTGTTTGCGTCTGTCCCAAAATCCTGCTGAAGTGGTTCCCAATTCTAATGCTGTGTAAGCAAGAGAAACCATCAGTTTATCCAAATGTAAGTGACCAGTCTAAGTCAAATAAAGTTTCCACAGAGATACCAAACAGATGTCACCAGAACATCTCATTTTGCAAGCATTATCATCTCATTAGGAGCTCTGAGACATTCTGTTCCATTAAACCAGGAACAGGCAGGCTGGAGTAGGTATCTAAAACATTATGTGGCTCTGTGCATCTGTTTACTGTACTTGGTCATGCTTAATCCTCACTGCTTCTAACGAGGTTTTTAGTGAAGTTAATTGTGTTATGAGGTTTTACCTCTAAGAGCTCTGTAACTGCAGTTGCAAGACTGCTTTGGTTAAATCACCTAAAGGAGGTATCCACCACATTCTGAAAGCTTTTTTTGATATATAGTATTTTTCACAGTTTCTTCTTTTGCTGTGTTATGAATACTTAGCATTTTTGTCAGCTGGAGACTAAATTGTTACACAGAAAAGTCTAAAAAAAGGGCTCTAAGAGAAAGTTGTGCAATGTTTTGTATTAAATCCATGAACAATTGATGCAGAGTATTCATCAGGGGAGTATTCATGATACCCTCATTTTAACTAACGTGCCAGGTCACAACATTAAAAGATTTGTTAGAAATCTCTGCTCATACTCCTCCTACCAGACCTTCATCTGGACAGAGTTGGGCTTCTTAGTTTGGTTCAATTTGGTGTAGATTTTGACTCAAGACTAAACCATGTTCTGAAGTGAATCTGTGAGTAAAGACATGAAACACAGCTGAGATTGCCCCATCGGTGGTAGGAATGGCAGAGAGCAGCTATTCCTTACAGCTCTTCCTTGATGTGTTGGGTGCCCCATACACTTCACTCTAGCTGTGTCTACATTAGTGTGTGGAATGTTTCTTCTTCAGTTCTTACTTTACCTCAGGTCTGTCCTAGCAGACACACTCAAATACAGAGGGATGCAGCTGAAAGTGTTTTCCTCCACTGAAGCAGTGCCCTGGGACATGTGCAAAGGCACCTTCTTCCTCCCATATAGGAAAGTGCTTCTTCTTCAAGGTCCTTGGCTGAGACACTGTTAGTAGCATCATGGCAGTGTGGGAGGCCTTAGAGAAATCCTCTTTGTGTTGCCTGTTAAGAACAGAACCCTTCTGTGTGGCATGGGCCACTGTGACAGCCTCAGTGGTCAGTTGTTGCCAGGTGGAGCCATCGGGATGGGATCCAGACTGATGCCCCGCTGTGCCATGGGCCTGTAGGTGGGCCTGGCTCTTGGGGACCCCATGGCCAGGTAGGACAGTGGGGAGCTGGAGATGGGTCCTGCTCCAGCATCGCTGGGGCTGGAAGTGGTGGCCTCAGGTGGCTGAGATGGAATCTGTGACCATGGGGAGGCAAGCAGAAGGCTGGGGGGTGGGAAGTGACAGGCAGGGCTGTCTCTCTGAGCCCTGAGATAAATAGTTACCATTTTTTTTCTTTACAAACTCATCAACAATTTAACCATAAAATGGAACCTGTAATTATGTCATACTAATGATACGCAGCTGGCTGGACAACTCTGGAGGAATGTCATATAAACCCTGTGCAATGGTGACAGAGGAGACAAGTATGGTGTATCCAGAAAGTTAGATATTCTGTGTGAAATTTCCAAATATTCATTGTCTATCAGGAGCTGAGAAAGGATTTTTATGCAGTTGAATATATAAGACTGTATTTTCACAACTGTACTGTATAATAGACAAACAAAATATGCTATGTGGTACAAGGTAGTAAGCATTTCCTGTGTAGTCCATAAATAAAGAGGTACTGTAAAATGATGTCTGTTTTTGCAAAATGTACCAGACTATATCACTATCCGTTAGATCAGCCTGAGGGCATGTTTCTGAGGGAAATATTTGCCTAATCATCTTTGCAATGTTTTTGTTTGTTTCCTAGCAGGAGCATAGGAAGTAATAAAAGTAAATAAGGTTAATATGAGAGGATTATGGATTATTCAACCTTTATCAGTTTGGTGAGAAATAACAATATTAGTAATAGAGCTAGAGCTCTAGAGAGTCAATAGGTTGCTCTGCATCCAATTGTCCTACTATGGTGCAGACAATAATCATTTGGGTTTCATAATGTGTTGTATTTATTTGCAGTGGTGACTTACATAGCATGTTAAAGCATTATTTTCAGCTATGTTTTTATAACAGCAGTGGTTTGAATTTCTGTTGCTCTGCATAGATGTTTCGTCTCGTATTTTACTTGCAACTGGAATGAGGTATTTGGAATATTGCATGTTATTGTAAGCATAAAATAAACAAGGTGAGCTGATGAAGTACCTGTGGGATCTGATTAAAAAAAAAGTGGTGGTATGCTCACAGAAAGCTTTGTACTGGATAAGGTTCTGCAAATTATGTAAAACAATAAACATAAAAGTATAATTGGACATAAACTTCATATTGTGTACTCCAGCATTTGAAGATAGGCAGTTGTATGTTCACATCTAACAGGGATGAAACTTGTGTTGCTAAGTGATTGAATGGTGCCCAGAGGTAAATGACAACAGTCAAGCAACCAAGAAGTGCCATTACAAAAGACATAAAACAGAATTACTGCCTTTTAAAGCCAGAAAAGCTCACAGCAAAAAGACCTTTGCAAATTCTACTGATGGCAATGGCAACTTAAGATACCACGATCTAATGATAACAATTAGCTAAGTAAAACACTAGCTAAAGCTTATATGCTTTGAACATCCAAACTATTGAAAATTTGTCCTCCTGCTTGATCCAACAATGGGGCAATTCATAAAAAGAACCCAAGCAATGTGATAGTCAAATCTTCTATAAATTGCATACCTAAGTCCTGATGATGCCTTTAACTTGTATAGTATTTAATATTTGCTTAATGTTAGTGCTGGCTATAGTGACTTCAGATGCTGTGTGGGTAATCTATGAAGGGACAAAATGCTGCATCCTCCATTAGGTAGCCATCTTGCATGCTGTGCTTTTTTGCATTGCATACTTGCATGCCTCTAGCCAAAATTACAACTACTTTACAAAACAACAGCTAACACTTAAGAAAAGAGAAGACAAACACCACTACAGAAGTAATTTTTATAATAAATAATAATAAATTCTAACTAGACAAGTCAGGTTTTTAAATCTATTTACTGAAAAATCTGAGCATGTGGTTCATTCCCAAGCTGTTGATATTGAAGTTTTGATATTTGAAACTGTGTTTGTTTTGACAGTACTCCTTGTTTTCCCACTTTCCTTGCCAGGATGCCATTAGAACCAAACATTATTATTTATTCTATTGTGAGAGAGTAAGTGTTTCTTGTAAAAAAATGAGCAGCTTTGTGTACTACTAGACTGTTCATATCAGTCTACACTTATTAATAGGTAGGAAAGTACCATCATTTTAATAATAAAGTTGTGCATTTGTTATTAGACACAGCACATACTATTGGTTTGATTGAGTAGAGTATTTGTTACTGTGTACAGTTAGACAAGATAATGCTAATTATATATGAATATATTTTAAGATCACAGGGAAACAATAATTTTCTTTTGACAGATCTCCTTTATGACACCAGTCACAGACCTTCATCCAGCTCAACTACAGGTTTCTCAAGGAAAGGGCAGGAATGGCAGGAGAAAGAAAGTTTTCATGTCAGCACTGATGGGGTGTACTTATGCTCCCAGCTGATGTGAGGTTATTGCAGCTGTATGCTGATGGTTTAAACTGGGATTGCATCCACATGTTCTTCTGTTGAGGTCAATAACTTCGTATGTGAGTGAAATCAGTTTTCAAGAAAGGGCATCCAACCCTTATCTGAAGAAATCAAATCAGAAGACCAACCTTTGAAGAAGTCAAAGCATGTGCCATAGACCTCCTCCTTGCTAGTTTGTGTATTTCTAGTTTAGTTTGCCCATCTCTTCTACTTTTGACTTCTTTTTGCCTTTCTCTACCAGTTGAAGAACCTCTGAGAAAATAATAGTGACTCTTGCTCTGAAGCAGTCATGAAGACACTGTCAATTGTGATCAAGTGACCTTGAAATCTCAGACAGTTTGTAGGTAAAAGGAACTGCTGCTGTTTAGCAAAATATTTGGTTTAAAAAATTGAAAAGAGAAGAATTGTCTATATCAGGTTCTATTTTAAATGTATGTAGTGGTAATGAAATGGGCTCACAGCTGCTGTAAATCTGCCTGGTACCATTAATGTCAATAGCACCTCCTCAATTTATGCCTCTTGTAAGACTTCTCTAGGTAGTATTTGTTTGAACAAAGACAGTGAGAAACGAGGAAAGAAAAAAGCTAAATAACCTTTACCAGGAACACATGTAAAGTAGAAAAAAAGGCTGTATAGCAGAGAAAATATCTTGTAATTTCTGTAAATTTCAAACCCTTCTATTTTTTTTTTTTTTTTTTTTTTGTAAAAAACCTTTCTTGGATCTTTTCTTCATTTTTAGAATGGCAAGTGTTGGCAGTTACAGAAAAGTATGTGGTAAGTGAATAGATAGATGAGGAACGAATGGATTTACAACTGCACCAAAAAAAGAGATAGATATGCATGTTCTGTGATCAACAATGTAGGATAGGGAAAGAGGATTTACTTTCACAACTCATTATAGATGCTTATACATTTAATTTAATATTTGCTGTCCTGGTTCTTTCTCACCCAGTCAAAACTGTAATGCGGGTTTCATGGCCACCTTAGAGTAATCCTCAATCAGATTCCTCATGAGCTTTAGCATATAGCCGAATGTAACTTGTGCTCATAGAAGCATGGGGTGGTACTAGACAGAGAATAAACACAGGCAGGAGATACAGCCTGGGGTTTTTGACAGCTGTGCCTGCTTTATGTCATTGTAAAGTGGCTGTGAAATTACAGCTTTTCATTAGATTTCAGAGATGTCTTAGAAACGTCCACTAGCAAGGGTAATGATTAACATTAAATCTTCCTCACTCATGACACGTTTTTTTCTTACCTTCCTTGTTTGTGTTAGATAGAAACTGTATCTATCCCTTATTCATCCCAAGGGACTGCTTTGCTTCTATCCTCAAAGCTTAAAATTCTATAAGAAAATAGCCCATCTCATTCCCATTTAATTCTGGCAACAATCAGTTCTATGTCTTCTCATGTCCCTGTCGTCTGTACTGTAGAAAGAAAAATTTTCATGCATTTCCAATCCATTTCCATCTAGGCAATTCAGTGCCTTCTGCTGTCTTCGGACCAAGAGTCCCTTCGCATCCAAGAGTATCTCCCAGATAGTTTTGCCTTTATCTGTGTCTGCAAAAGGATGTAAGGTTCTAATACAACCTTTCTTCTTACCTGAGGGCAAGCTGTCAGTATACCAATGATCATAGTCCATAATTTGTTTTGCCAGGTTGCTCTGACAGGCTGTAAATACTCATATCTCACTCCTAGATCAGATGAGAAAAAAAGTACTGGCACCAAGTGTACTGCAAATGTAGTAACTGGTGTGCTGTTTATATGGATATTTGAAGTTAATCACAGCTGATGGGAAATGCTTCATGCAGATATGTTTTCTGATAATGGGGATGTTCTATTTCTCCATTATTTCTTATTCTATTGGAAAAGGCCTTATTTCCTCCCTACTTTCTGCCTGTTGTTTATTTGGGCTTTAAACAATGAAGTAGCCTAGCTGTTGAGTTATTTGACTAGTGGAAGTGCAAACTTTGACAAACATAGACAAAAACATGGTACTGGATAATTATAATGTATTCTTCAAAAGGGAAAGTCTGAAACATTAGAAATATTCTGGAAATGTGGGCAGGTGGAGTACACTTTGTGGCTGGTGTTGTTGAAGGGACTCACTAAGGACAGCTGGTTGGTGCCCGGTGAGAATGCAATTTGCCTTCTGCAAAGCCTTGTCTCAGGGTGCACTGCAAGAGCTTAACCACCTTTTCACTCACCATGGAAAGTTCACTAAAATAATGTTATGTTATTCCCAAATACATCTCGGATCTTGTCACAATACAGATTATAAAATCAAACAAAAATGTAGGTACAATGTATTAAGTAGTCTCATAACTTCAGACACCTTCTAGAACATCTTACAAAAGAACCCTCACCCAAATACAATGACTTGACTTTCCCATATTTCACCAGGACATTTCACCACTCCATCCCTTGCCCATCACAGTCTTCATTTTCAGCAATATGCATACAGTGAAATACAGAAAACAGTTTCATTGACACTGGAATTTAGATTTATTTTCAGAGTTAAAATTTAAAATTGAAAAGTTAAAATTGCAATGACGATTTATTAAATTTTAACTGTTGCAATTAAATTAAAATAAGCTGAGTTTCTTGGTCATTTTAAAGGTAGTCCTTAACAATAAATGCTTAATGCTAAAGTTTTCAAGAAAATCTAACTGCTGAACTAGCTCCTGTCTCTGTTTTGATTGTGTTGAAGTTTTGCAGTATTTTTGAGTTGCAACTAGGATTAGATGTGAAAATCCCTATCTAAGTGTATTAATGTATCTAATATTATCTGAATCTAATTAGATTAAAATACATACTCTTGATAGTTTATATTTTTCTGGTTTGTGTAATTTTTTTTTAATACTAATGAATTTAGAAATATTCTGAAATAAACTTTAATGAACTTCCAATAAAAATCAGACATTTATATAAATGCAATAAAATGGTAGCAACTCTGTATAAGAAAGTACTTTGATATTTAACTTATTTAAATTTGTATAATTAATTAATGCCTTTAAATATCTAATATTTTAGCAGAAGGGTAGTGTTAGTCTTAGGTTGTTCACAACATAACTTGATATAACCTCATGAGTTTCATGATGGCCAGGCACAGGGTCCTGCACCTGGGTCAGGGCAATCCCAAGTATTAATACAGACTGGGAGGTGAATGAATTGAGAGCAGCCCTGTTGAGAAGGAACTGGGGATATCAGTGGATGAAAAGTTGGACACAAGCCAGCAATGTGCACTTGCATCCCAGAAATCAAACGACTCCTGTGTTTCATTAAGTGTGTCTAGAAGGTTGGGGGACGTGATGCTGCCCCTCTACTCCACTCTGGTGAGACCTCACCTTAAGCACTGTGTCCACCTTTGGAGTCCTCAGCAGAAGAGAGACATGGACTTGTTGGAGCAGGTATAAAGAAGGACCACAAAAATTGTCAGAAGGCTGGAACACCTCTCCTATGAGAAGAGGCTTAGGTTTGTTCAACATGAAGAAGAGAAGACTCTGGAGAGACCTTATAGTGGCTTTGAAGTGCTTAAATGGGGAAATATGAAAAATATAGAGGGAGACTTTACCAGGGACTGTGGGTCAGGACAAGGGGTAATGGTTTTAAACTAACAGAAGGTAGATTTATACCAGGTGTAAGGAAGACATTTTTCATAATGAAGGTGGTGAGACAATGGAACAGGTTACCCAGAGAATTTGTGGAAGCCTCCTCCTTGGAAGTGTTCAAAGCCAGGTTAGATGGATCTTTGAGCAGCCTCATCTACTGAAAGATGTTCTTGTCCATGGCAGGGATGGTTGGAATAGGTGATCTTCAAAGGTCCTTTCCAACTCAGACCTTTCCATGTTTCTATGTTATTCAATATTGTCCTTTTTAGGGGGTTTCATATAGAAATATGAACACACACACAAAAATATTTAAACTGTTTTGCTGTTTATGGATTTAAATTATAATCTAAATTTATCTACCCTTAAATGTATATTTTCTGTATTTAATTTCTTTTCCACCCTCTGCTGCCAGAAGCAAAGCTATTATTGTGCCCTTGCTGAATGTGTCCGAGAATGCCATGCTTTCCTGGTTTTCAGAGAAGAAATAGGTTAAAATTATCACACTATTACTGGTAGCTTAAGTCTGCCTGTTTTCTAGTAGAAAAGGAAATGTGTGTGTGCTGCTACTACTTCTAGCCTGCAGACTTTTAAACTGAAATGCTTTTACAATTGTTCACTCACTCACTCACTCACTCACTCACTGTCTTTCTCCCTCTTTCCCTGCCTCAAGCTCCCTCTCCTGCTCTTTTTTTTTTGTTTTCATAATCTGGAAGGGTTTTTTCTCATCCAGTCATTGTGCTTGAAAGATTTTCCTGTAGCTGAAATTGAGTTTCGGTAGTTGAAACTTTTGTGGGTTTTGTTTTTTTCATGTTTAATCTGATTATATTATGCTGCAAGCATTTGAAGCATGGATGTACTAAATAAATAGATGTGCATATTCTTGATGTGTTATACATGTAGATGATATTTTTTATCTATCTGTCATCTATCTATCTATCCATCTATCATCTATTTAAACTCTTTAGAGGCATGTTAAAGATTATTAAGCATTCAGGGATGGCTGAAGTGCCACAGTAGTTGCAGAAGTGGTGCAAGAAGCTCAGGGATACTCAAAGTAATTAACAAACACTTAAGACCAACACCTCGTAATGATCAAGCTCTGCCTTTATCTGGGTTTTGAAAACAACTGGGGATAAATAAATTACATAAATGTATTCAGGAGCACAAATCCTCTAGAGTAAATGTCAAAGCAATTGTAAACCACAGCATCTTTAAAATTAACAGGCAGTACAAAAAAGCATGTGTCTGATACTTGGAAAACCAATTGATAGCTTTTCAGACATAGACCTGGGGAGAGGAAAGTGAATCTTTAAATGTCACTCAGGGAGGGGCAGAATGGGAAGGGGGAACTGAGAAAAGTCATACATGAAGCAGAAGAGATCTTCAGTGTATTTTGGTCTTGACAGATGTACATATGATTAAGTTTGGCTGTGAAAAATATAGATGTCATTGCTGTTTTACTAGTATGAGACAATAAAACGTAATTAACTCACAAGTAATTGCATTTCTTACCAGACAGTCAAGAGGATGATATAATCTTGCCTAGTTCCACTAGTAATTATATATGTAAAGGCAGCAGTTTAACCTGCTCCTATGGAAGACAATAAAAAAATAAATCTTAACTTTTATCCCGTAAATTTACTGACTTTAAGTGCCTGCTCGTAAAACATTTATTAGGAATTCAGTGTATGCTTAAATAGTTTGCTGCATAATGACAGAGCTATATTGAAATATACCCAGCTCATGTCTACATTATAAACTGCAAAGCTCTGGAATAAGAACAGAATGATTTTCAAATGAGATAGTCCTACAACATGAAGGCAGTGTAGTCATATAGGCTGTTTATATGGCTTGGTCAAGGCTGAGGACTATGCTGTGCTATGTAGGCATGTAATTATCTAAACTAGGAATCTAAAATAATGCTTTATTGTTTAGTACAGATATGGACAACTGCTTTTTATTGTTAACATGGACTCTCTAGTAGTAATAGTTGTTTCCATTAATTCAGTAAGGCTAAAGAGAAGACTAATAAACACCTAGTAATAGGTGTTTTCAAGCCTAATGTTTCCTGAAAATGGAAAAGATATTTCCGTAGAAGTATGTATTACCTATTAGTTTGAACATGCAAATTGGTTTAAAGATTTAGAGTACTTGAATAGCAATAACGAGGTACTACTGTGAAGAGATAGATTGGAATCTGACAATCTCCTGCCTTCCTATAAAATAGTTATATAAGATAGGTTTGAACAGCATCTTGTCCACAGAGAGAAATGTTGTCTTTAAGAGAGCAGAGGGGGAAGAAAAGGTACTGAGTTTATCAGCTTGCCTGACATCCATGATAATGAGAACCTAGAAAAGGAAGGAAGGAAGGAAGGAAGGAAGGAAGGAAGGAAGGAAGGAAGGAAGGAAGGAAGGAAGGAAGGAAGGA
>JANHFX010027876.1:0-16367 GCA_027560015.1 Chloroceryle amazona
GGTAAAACTGAAATGTTTTTTTAAAAGCTTTTAATTATTAAATTTTGCACTTGTATTCGTGAAGAAAAAGAAGGTACCAAGTACAAAACCATTTTCACTTGGTATCCACCACATTCTTGTGGAGTTCCACCAAAGATGCTCCTTTTAAAGCACAGCAATACCCAACAGATGCAAAATACCATCACTTATCCAAGACAAAGCACACTAAACCTGGATTTTAAAAGTCAAGCAACTGTCACTTCTCCTCACCCATATTTTAAACAAAAAATGTGAAAGGCAGAATATTCCCTCATTTTCCTTCAAGTACTAAATCCTTTCTAAAAATTGAAGCCCACAAACGTAATTCCTTACCCGGTATGACTAGAGTACAACACACTAGCATCAAGCCCCAAATAGTCATTCGAGGGATCCCAGCACTAGCTGTAGGGCAAATGTAAATTTAGCTTTTAATCCTTACATTTTTGCCATTTCCAGGCATCATGTACCTCAAATAAGGAGCCTGAAGTATTATCCAGCTGGCTAGCTTTTAATGTGAACAATGTGAACAAATATTGCTTAACTATGACCCAAAGCCACACATGAAATGAGATTAAAGTTGTCTCTTCACATTTAGTAATCTTCCAGTTAACATGCAAAACAAGAAGAAAGCTCCTTCAAAGAGCAAAAATACAGTCAGGCCAACAGAAAGCAAGGGCTGTGTCTGACTGCAGCTAAACAACTAGTTCAACACGTTACCCTCCTCCCACTGAGGTACTTGGGTGCAGTGTGATTTTCAGAGGCCACGATCCTGTACCCGTGCAGGGGGCTGCACTGAAACAGAGCTTGGGAGATTGAAGCCCGAGGCTCAGCAACACGGCTGGATGACGTGCAAAGCACACGTCATTCAGTTTGATGGCAGAGACATGTCAGTCCCCCCAAAAGGCACCACAGTTGCAGATACCTGTGCTATATTCTCCTAAAGACCCTGAGGGTAGTTTCTGCCACCCTAACACCACCACTGGCTGCACTACAGTCACCCTCAATACACTGAGGTAGGAAACGTGCTCTGTCCTAGATGTGGGGACACCTTCGGGAAAAACTCAAAGTGCAATAAACTCTCGGGATCTTATTTTAATCCATCTCTACAGAACTGCAAGTCTTGGGTATAAATAGCTTTTTTTTCCAGTGACAAAGAAAACGGCTAATCACATTCCCAGTAGTGTTAAAACATCTTTAATCTATAAGGTCACTGTAACTAAAATACCTAACTACTGACAACAGTCACCACCGACCTACATAGGAAAGACTACAAGAGTAGCTTTTATTGTCATGAATTCTCAGTTTTCAAATGATTACCAAGGGTGAACCCCTTAGAAGAGCAATGATACTCTATTTTGCAGGACTTAAAAATACAAGAGAAAAAAAAAAGCCATCTGCTTACTTAGACCTTCCACAAACCCCAGCAACTTCAATGAGCTAAAACAATCAGTGTTTTCTACTGAATACAGAGGATATTCCCCATAGTGTTCTACTTACTGTGAAGATAGTCTGCCAGGTCACCACCATTGCAGTACTGCAAATCAAAGAGAAAGCTTAGTTAACAAAAGGCAAATCAATAAAGAGAGGCAACTTGACTAGGACAATAGGCTTATCATGGTATTTAAACATCAATAATCACACGTGTCAAAATATGTATTCAGAAGTTGGCAGGAAAAAGGCAGTATTGCAGTAGGTTCCTCTTTTGTCCTGTTTCCCCTACACGTTGTGTTGCATTGCAACCCACCAGCATTAACTGGTGTTCGTGTGTGTGCACCTCCCTGTGAGAAGGTAAGACCAGAGCAAAGCTGAGGGTCACCACTGGAGAGACCAACAGAAAAGCTGGTTAGGGGAAGATGGGGAGCAGCTGCAGCTGAAAACAGTAATTCCCCACAGCACATTCTGGATCATTACAGAAAGTCAACAAGACCTCAGAGTGAAGACTGTAGAGGAAAGAAAATATTCAAAAGCTGTGCAGTGAGTTCTAGGGAGAATGTTTACCTTCCATGTATTTTTGGAGCAGATACTACCCAGTAACACCCACTGACCCTTGAGGTAAGGTGTCCGACTGATTAAACCTGTGCCAGCACCACATTCTGCCAGCAGTATTATGAAAAATCCCTCTGGCTGCTATCTTCACCCACACTGCTCCAGCTCTCAAAGGCATGCAGCTGCAGATTAGATCAGCAAAAGCACCACAGGTGAGACTGGGAGCAGAAAGCTCTACTTGTGTAACAAGCTGGTCTGTTTAAAGTAAGTTTATAAAAGAAAAAGGGGGGGTAGAGGAGAAGAAAATAAGAGATGACACACTCACCTCCATAACCAAGTAGACAGAGTTTGCCAGTTCCTGGGGAAAGAGAAAAATGGAAAAAATGAAAGATCTGTAGATTGAAATATTTCACATGCATTATGGCTGCTGCATTTCTTTTTAAACGAGTAAACTGTGCTCTATATTATTCAAAATGAAAAGAGAGGAAAAACTTCATTTTAGATTAATTCCTGGAAGATTGCTTACTTTGAAACCACCAGGTATTTAAGCATTTTATTCCTTTCTCTGTGTGCATCTACTTAATCAAGCCAGCCTCCTGTACCGTGGCTTGGGTCTCCATGTTCCTTTCTGGCTCTTAGGATTAAGTGTGGCATTCAAGGCAGACGCTGGCACACTACTGTCTTGGAGCCTTAATCACATCCACATTTAATTTGGTCCCTTATAGCAGCTATGCCCATATGAGCAGCACTACTCTGAACAGACAGATAACAGCAACACAACTTTGGGACCTGCAATTCAACCCCCACAGATGAAAAGCACAAAAGAAATGCAAATTAATTTCAGGGCAAAAAGGGAAAGATCTCAGGTCAAATGCAACAGCGGCCAGTCCATTTCTACACAGGTATTAACAGAGTGCTACTATCAGGTGGCTAAAGCTTTCTGGATTGTCATGGGGGTCAACACCATCAAAGCCCAGGACAAATGCTTGTCTTCCTAGGTTTGCTACAGGTGCTGTTTCTTACAGTCTTGAGAGGTTACCTCCGACCTTAGCTGATTTTCAGTGGCTCCCTGGCCTTAGGAAGCACATATAAGGCAGTATATACACTGTACAAGCACAGGATGCTGCAGAAAAGTGTCCCACAAACACACAGAGCCACACCAAGAGCTCTGGTGGCTGCAACACCCCACACTGATACCAGCAGCTGCCTGGCCCTTGATCAGCAGAGCCACCAAACCACTAGCAGGGAACAAATGTGAGAACAGCCAGAGGGTCAACCTTGGGTAGTCGCAGAAGGGGGAACAACTAAATCCCCTTGTTGAAAAAGCAGTTAGACAGAACCAAAACTACGACATGAAAGCCTATATGCCAGAAGTCACTCCTAAACTCAAGGCCCAGTCCTGGACCAGCACAGGCAGCAATTACCTGGGTGAGCAGAGAAGCTCTTAGCACAGTGGCAGAGCAAGAGACTTCACTCCCTTTCCATGGCTCCAGGGCAACAAGCATTTACTCACAGGCTAGTTAGACACCTGCCTGCCTGATTCCTCCTCCAAGCCTGACTACCATTTCAAAAAGCCCCAGAATCCACCCTACCAGCTTTTTAGTTTCCAAGCAGTCTCCACTGTCTGCTCAGCCTCTTTCATCATGTTCTGCCCACAGGACTGTACCTGCCATCAAGCCTGTGCCAAACTGACTGCCTTTGTCAACACCTTGAGTCCTCAACACATCCCATCCTTTCTCTTGCAGTCCTCTTTTAACCTCACAGCATGAAATCTGAGTTTCCAGATGCTTGCTGGAAGGTTGGTTGGAGGAAGGGGAGAAAGATGAGCTACCTGTGATTTCAGAGACCCAAGCTACAGCTGCACACAGCACAGGTCACCTTCTCCCAGAGAGGCTCAAGGCACTGGGCAGTCCAGCAGCCTTGGCTTGTACAGCTCCCCTGGTTCAAGCGTTCACCAGACCCCAGGGCTGGCCATCCCCAGCTGACACAGCTGTTCTCACTGCCAAGCCCAGCTGAGCTCTTTGAAAGTCTCCTCCTTTGTTCAGGAAGCAATTTTCTGTGATACTTCAAGGCAGCATTTGTTGCATTACCTTGCATGACAAGCACTGCTTTAAGCAGGCTTTGTTTTCCAGACCCTGCATTTAAAAGCAGCACACGTTAAGTCGTCCACTTGGACACACACTTCATCTGAAGTGGGAAACCAGTCTGTGGTTAGAAGCACTAGCCCAGGGAAGCAGCGCAAGAAAATCCAATCCCAGGCACTGTCACCAGCTTTGCACGTGGCAAATCGCTGGGGGAAAATTTTCAGAAGTGTTCAAAGCCCACCAGCCCCTGCTGCCCTCAGCTGGGACAGTAGGTGGTCAAGATTTATGAAAGACATGCAAGCCTCTCACTGCTCTGGGAGCTCCAGCTACGGATGTACCAGAAGATGTGAGGACACACCAGAAGTGTGGTGCAGCTGCTCAGGGAATGACTGCGGAGCTGCAAGCCATGGAGCTCACTACAGGGCAACTGCTGGGCATGGAGGAAGCATCTGAAGTGGGTTTTGCAGCCCACATTGAGTTCATCTCTGCCACAGCAACATTTTTCATAGTCACTTCTTGTCTAAGTATGTTGTGATCACTAGCAGCTCAGTAACTCTACAAATTACTATGTATAGTGCCAGCAGGGTTTCGGGAAGCTTATTATTACCTATATAGAAATTAAGAGGAAGTTTAGCTTACACAAAGTCTAAAAGGTACTTGCAGTAAGTCATTAGCCAATAGCTCATGTACACTGTACAGTTTGATTCTTTTTCCACTGTATGTTATTTAAAGACTCCGAAAACAAACATCAAGTCATTGATTTTTGGCAGCCAGTGTGTACAGCAAACGAGGGTTAAATAAGGACCTACAGAGGCAAGGGAGATGCTTTGCTCAACTTCCCCAGCAACAAAGTCACCTTGGCAGCTGGTGGTTTTATCTCTGCACCCCGTGTTGATGGGATAAGAGCGCAATGCCTGAAAGGCTTCTGGGAGAGAAGTAGGTGGCTTCCCCAACCGTCCACTGGCAACAGCACCCCCTGAACGTTCAAGCCTTACTAGGAAGCAGTCTGCACCCTGCTGCACACACACCCACCACAGCAGAGGAACATTTAGCAAGTGTATTTTCAGATAGCAGACGCCTGTAGCGGGGATGGCACAACTTCCACATTCGCAACTTCACCATTTCAAGACCCACTTACCAGAAAGATTTGTAGGAATTCTGCCAACAAAACAAAACATTTATTTCAGGAAGAGCCCTGGAAACAAGCTCTTGTTTGGAAAAAGCCTTCAGCCAGTAGCTTACTGTGGTTATAATGAATACAACTGTCTAAAAAGACTTCTGGTTTCTCAAATGGGCTGATGGACTTCTCAAGCTGATTCAGCAGCAGAAACTTTTCTATTTTTATCCATCCACAGTTTTTATCATTTTTTCATTAACAAAACAAGGAAAACATAATGTAAGGCCAATTTAGCACACTGCTAGTGTCTCTGAAAAGGGAGATAATGCCCAACCCACTCATTTCCACATCAGTAACAAGAGTAATATTACGGTTTGTTGTATTTCTGCAGAGGCTTCTGTCCAAGGAGCACTACAGATAGTTTCCTCTGGACCTCTCACTCCCATGTACCAGTCCATGCAGACAAGGCTAATCCTGTCACTAAACAAGCCTGACCAAGGGAACAGCACAGAGGCAACCCCCTAACTTTTCCTCTCATCACCAAGTGCAGCAGTACCCTGACCACACTCCACAACAGCACCAAAAGGTCTCTGCCAAAGACATTGAGCTGATAATTAATCAGTCTGGATCCCTGCCTGACTTGTAGTTCTTGCAGCAGAGGCCCCTGCGATTAAGTTACAATTTAATTGAGTGTAAAAATAGGCAACAACCTCTACTGTCTACAAATAACACACATCTGCTGACAGAGGACAAAGAAATGAAGAAACTTCATTTGGCAGTACAGCATCAATCATGCCAGAACAGTGCTGTGTTAAAGCTGCCCACTGGGACACCGGGAGGGATGGCATTACACACATCAAGACCCAGCAGTCCCGTCTCCCTTTAAATATTCTCTCCACCCATACTGGAAGGTGGCATGATCCTCTTCTTGGAAAGTGTGTGTTTAGGTGTGTCCAAAGGGAAACGTCTGGGTGTACCCACAGTTAGTCATCCTCCTACCACAGCTTAAAAAGTCTGCGAGAGGAAACTTCCTCAGAGAAATCCTCCTCTGCACTCCACCACAGCGCCTGTAGCCTACCACCAAGTTTAGAAAGGCATTTAGGAAGGGAAAAAAGTTAAAGTTTAATTACACAACACTCCGAAACTGAACTAGATGAGCTTTAAAGGTCCCTTCCAACGCAAAGCATTCTATGATTCTATGAAAACTCTCTCAGCAGTGCAGCATTCTCACCAAGCTGTGTAGGACAGGTGTTGTAATAGACACTGGGGTAAAACCAGCAAAGAATGGCTTCCACCTCACACAAATCCTCTTTTCTAGCCAGACTAGGGGATGGAGGAAGAATACTTTGAAGATCACAGCATCTTTCAGATTGGAAGAGACCTTTATGAATGTAGCTCCACTTACACCCACATGCTGAGCACCCGTGGCTGACAAGGCTCCTACAGGGAACAGGAGAGGAGCCATATGGACCAAAGTCCCCCAAACTGGTTTAGTTCCTGTCCTGAAGAACAGCATACCATCACCTCTTTACTGGCCTCCCTCTCACGGCAAAAGTTCCCACTGCAGCTCTCAGAAGATATCTACCCGGAGCAGGTGCCAAGCACAGATAACCGCTGCACGCAGATCTCTACACGGGGCTAGGACTCATCGCTTGTACCAACACAACAGAAGCATAAAATAAAGCTGAAGGTCTGACAGTGGAAGATAAACTCAAGACCAACTGAAAGCTAAGCTTTTCTGCCTTTTTTTTTTTTTAATTGTTATTTTTTTAATGCTACTTCCCCAACTCACTGCAGCAGAACCACAGAGCACTGCATCTTCCTGCTTTGCCAGCAGGATCTTGTGGAGACAGTGCCCTTTTGGCCTATGGTCTCTTGTCATCAGTCTTCCGACAGCAGCACTGGAGTCACGAACACAGTCTGTAACCAACACAATTCTGCTGTACAGAAACCAGTTCCTCAGCCAAGAGCACCTGGAAAGCCTCGAGCCAATGCAGGGGGTCCCAAGCTGGCTGGGCTCAAGAAACAGAGCCCACCATTCTCAGGGAGGGAAGAAACTTCTCAAAGGGCAAAGTCTCTTGGTATTAGTTCACTCTGGCTCACAGCTTGGCTTGAGCTGGCTAATCTCTAAAGAGGGAAAGGAAAACCGTCATGCCATGCAAAGATTACCCCTTGACGCAACTGTGTGAACGGAAGCAAGATAAAAGACAATAGCAACATCAATCTGCGCTGCGGGAGCACCTACCAACGCTCACGCCGAGGAAAACGGATCCAAGGCAAATAGCTGCGAGATACTCTCATGGCTTTTGACCTCATGCAGAAAGAAAAATGTATCTCAGAACCTATTGTGTTTCTCTGTTCTCTGGCCCTAGTGGTCTCCTAAACTTTAAACTCAGGAACTGATTTCCCATTCAGGAGACCACCATAACTCAGATGAAGGAAGGAAAGGAGGGAAGAGGAGAAAAGCTCTCACTCACTGCACTCTAGCCTGCTCTCTGCACGGACACACAATGCCACAAAAACTTCTCAAACCCAGACAGCTTCACGGCTGGACAAAAGCACACTTTAGGATGGACTTTCGGGGGTTAAGTCAGGCAGTCAGTGAGGTCCTGAACCAAGAGAGTTAGCACATTAAGGAACCAGCAGTCACCTTCCTCCTGTGTATGGGCTACGTTGGAAATGATAATGCTATGGTAGCAGTCCCTAATACGCATGATCCAGATGACGACATGAAAGCAAAAAATAGAATTATCCAGACTACTCATTCTCTTGCCCGTATCAGCACATCCAAGTCCAGCAATAAAACCTACTGCTACCAACTACAAAGTGTTATCAGGCCCATCTTTGACTTCCCACAAGAATGAGGGCTCCTAACTTCTTTGTGTAGATCCCAGGAAATAAGCATAGGAAGCAAGATCCAGACTGGCCTGCAGACTTCTGCGCTGGCTCACGGCTGCATTCTGCTTCCCCCAGACCTGTCAGCTTGCTCCAGGACCCAGAGCACCAGGGGAGGCACAGGGCAAGCAGAAGGGAGGCCCTGCAGCAGAGCAGAGGTTTATGGCCAGCCTCGCAGCAGGTAGACTTCTGTAGGCCCAGTGGAACAGTGATGCTAACGGCCAGGGAGACCCTGTTCCAGGCACTCAAACAGATGCGTTGTTTCTGGACGGGTCGTACCTCAGGGCAGATTAAAACTAGCAGGAAAGCCATCCTCTGGTTCTACACAGGCTTCAGGAAGGGAGGGAAAGTACTTCCCATCCCCCTGGCACCAGTCCCAACGACTGACTCTGTGACATAAAAACAAACAAGACCACTCACATCCCTGGAGCTCCTGTTTGCCAGGCAGCTAATGCCACCACAAACAAGTGGTAGGACAGTTGGTAAGACAACTCAATCTTCAAGAGACCTGAAGACACTTCACCATCCCTTCCACTGAACATAAGCTTTCTGCAGCTTCCTTCAAACCTGCCCCAGCTCTCTTCTCCTCCCCACCTCCACCCCCGGGCAGTGGCAGGCTGCAGTGCCTGTCACAGCCCCACGGGCTGGGCACTCTGCTGTTGGCTTCACACGAGCTCACCACAGGCCTCGGTCAAAGCCCTGAGATCCAACGCACTTGCCAGATGACTGATGGCTACAGAGCTTGCAGAGAGCTCAAAGAGGAAAAACATGACTCTCCTCCAGAGGCAGACCAGGCTTCTGCAGAGCCACACATCACAGCAAGTCAAAGCTGAGAGCTGCCTCTGAGCCTGACCACAGAAACCAAAACGTAGCATTAATGTCATAATAAGAGTATAGAGACAAAGTGGCAGGTTCCACAAGACACAGAGCTTCCAGGCGAGACCCAAAACATGCATCAGAGCAAATTGAAGACTCATGCTGCTGGGACACCGAAAAGCAATCACTCCTTACAGCAGTGACATTCCTCTGGGGATGGTGCTGCACCACCTACACCAGTCTGTGCCACCAACTGGCCAGCTCTTGGGGAAGCATCAATGCCTGACAGCAGGCAGCAAGGGGCACGTCCCCCTCCCCACGCAGCAGCCCAGAAAGGATAAGAGGCAGAGAAGGGAAAAGCAGCAGCATCCTGAAGAGCCTGGACTTTCTGACAGGGACTGGGAAGACATAGATCTCCCCCTGGCCAACAGGCAGAAAAAGACAGAGAAGCTTCTTTAAACAAAAGCAAGCCCCTTTTTTTGCAAACAGCAATGTGTTCTATTAATGCTATAAAGAGAAGAAACTTCAGAATTCTGAAAATACTGAATATCCAATTTGCTTTTCTGTATTTATTCCTCATCTCCCCTCTGTATCACAGTCATATTGTAATGTGAGCGTTTAAGGTTGAATTCCCCAATTACCTTAAGCTCAGTCACATGTACTGGAGCAAAATCCTTGCATACCAGAAAGTTGAATATTTTGAGCCTGCCTAAAGAGCTGGAGTCATGGGGGAAGTGCTGTGGGTCGAGGTGGACAATAATAAGGTGGGCTACAGAAGTGAACGTTCCAGTTTTAATCTCACACTCACTGAGCCACATTCACTTACTGAGCCACGTGCAAATACAAGCAAAGCGACTCAGTCTGCAAGTATAATTTTAGAACCAACTAATGTAGTTCTAGTAGTGTTGGGAAGAGCTTGGTGTTTTTAACAGTTTATTCCAAACACAGTCTGATAACTTGCAGATTATTTTTTTTTAAGCAACTCTGGAAATCAGAGGCCCAACCTGTACAGGGCTCCCTATGGCAGCTGCAGGACTGCCTGGCCCTTGCAAGTCTTCTCTTTTACACCCATTTATTTCATACTTCATTGACCAGATTTAAGAAAAGAAACACACAGCATGAAGGTGTTATAATAAGGAGTTTAAAGGAAAAAAAAAACATGGGTTTTCTTTCAAATAAAAATGGTCTTAATTATAGAGGGGGGTGGGAGGGAATCCAATTACTGGAAGTCAGGGTAACACAGGCTCAAATCTGCAGTATTTAAAAATTTAAAAACCAAAACCCCACATTTTCACATATTTAACATGCTGGCTACAAATGCCAATTAAATGATAAAAATAAGTGAAATGCAAATGAAGAAGCCTCCAGAGAGAGCAGCCCAACTGCCCAGCTGTGTGCACAGGGACATTAAGCAGCACACACACAGGGAACACAGAGCCTACGTGCTCCAAACACATCCAGGGCTGTGTCCCAGCCCTGCCCGACACCACTTCACCCTCTGCTGCAATCTGTGGGGTTTCCCACCGTGCCACCAGCTCTCACTCTGGGCAACCAGCACCTACCAAGCTGCCTGGGAGGCTTTCCCTTCCTGGAGACGTAAGATGCTTTGCTAAATAGGATCTCTAATGACTCAAATTCTGCATCTTTCATCCCCTCCACCAGACCTACACTGTCTGGTTGATCTCTAGCATGCCAGCTCAGCTGACCTAATTCCTCCTGTTATTCTGATGCTAGGAGACAAGCCAGGTGCTCCTGCAGCCAGACAGAACATTACTGCCCTAAACAACCAGTGATGCAGAATTTGATTCATTTCTATCAGCCCTCCTTGTAATAACCTTGCTTAATAAACAAAGGCAGCTTTGAGATCCTGACTTTGCATATTGAGAGCATCTCTTTGTGGTGATATTTAAGGCCTGCACCTCAGAAAGCAGGAGACATCACACAGTTAAAGCACCTCTGCTGTACTCTTAAACACAAAAGAGGTTCTAAAGTTATCTGTTGGCAGGGCTCTTCCCTGGATTCTGCTGCCGACACTTATTATTTATTTCTCAGAGAGGAACCAAAACATCTGAAGACACTTCAGACATTGGCTTCTCTTAAGCAAAGTATGCTTAGCTGGGAAACATTGCCTTGGAAAGCCACATAACTCATGTTTACTTTCCATTAAGTTTGCCATTCACTATCACTACATGAACATGAGTAATGGCTAAAAAAAAACCAAACCAAAAGTACATCCTTATTTTCAAAACAAAACCAAATGAAAAAATCTCTCCTTGAGTTTGCAGATCAAAGACCACCACTCTGCTGACCACCCTTGTCCTTAGCCTCCCATTTCCCACTGCCTCTCGCTGCATGACGTGTGACAAAGGCAGTCTGCCTCATGGAGCACACATGTCCACTTCAGAGGACCAGAGCTTCTCTGGGAGCTTCCCAAAGCAAACCAATGCCATCCAGCTCAGACTCCTACCACCAACACCTGCCTTATGTCTGCTGTTTGCTGCCTGCCTGTTGTACAAAAGCTTTTCATCTGGTATCGACTGCTGGGAAGTCAGGGGGTGTGCAGGAAAGGGAAAAGAAAATGAGAGATACAACAGAAGCGAATGGTATCTTCAATTCTCTATGCAGGCATGAACACAGAGATGAGCTTTTGAAAGTTTTATTGCAGTTTCTCAGTTTAGGGTCAAGTCCAGTCCAGCCACAAATTAAATCTTTTAACTGGGCTTTAGCTTGGACCTATAAATATTTGAAAGAAGTTTGAACAGTGATTCTCCATCTGAATTCAATCCCACCCAGCTGCTGATTAGGAAGCATCTCCACCATCCATCCATCTTCCACATCTCCACCTCCTTACTTTGCTCACTCCAACCAAATGCTTTTAATCATCACAAGGATTTAAACAGGGGAAATTTTCCTAATGGAAACATTGATGGAGATTCAAGAAGAGCAGCACAAATAGCACCTCAGCCGTTACCAGAGTTTTGCTGTCAAACTGTGACCACAACAGCCTACCAGTTTCTGATTACTCCTGGGAAATATTCCTTAATCTGTCATTAGAGTCTGAGTAATGCTACCTTCCACAGCAGCTTTAAAGGCTATTAACTTCAACGTCGCCGGCTCTTCCATGACATCTTAGTCATGTGAGAGGAACACAGGTATGTGCTTTACACACAGGATGAGTAGAAGAGTGATCATAACTTCAGAAATGCAACAAGACCACTCCCTCTAAAAAAAGCCTGTGACACCTCTGAGATCTATGTTTAGTGGGCAGCATTTGCTAGATTCTGACCTGCACAGGGGGGTACTCAGCTAGGGAAGCCGACATTGAATAGGAGTTCAAGATTACAAAAGTCTCTCCTCTCCATAAACACAGCCATTTTGGCCCATTAAATTCTCAGGCCTCATCCTACAAAACAACTAGCAGAGGGTGGTTGGGTTTTTGTCCCTTTCCCCTTCTAGCTCTAAATTAAGCCAGATCCAATCGTCAGTAACAGAGCGACTCCCTTCAACAGATGCGAGGATGCTGACGGAGCAGGACAGCAGACACCCCGTTCTTGTCCGCAGCACAAACAGAAAGAGGATTGCCTGGCAGTTCAGAGACATCTGCACTTTACACCCACTCACCAGGCAACTTGCCAGCTTCGCTCGGGGATGGAATTAAACCAGGATTTAACGAGGCAGGCAGCCTGACCTCAGGAGTGTGATCTCCCAGACACAGACCGTCTCCTTAGTCATTCCAAGTGTCACAGTGGAGCCCTGTCTCCCAAGACAGGGCACCCAAACAGCAGTGCCTGAGGAACAGAAGTTCCTGCATTAGGTGGCACGAGAGGTGGTGAGGCAAGGAGGTGACACTGCAGCAAAACTGATTCATCCGACATCACGCTCACCCATGAAGCGCTGCAGCAGAAGCGAGCGGTGCTGGAGGGCACACCAAAGGACACTGCCGTACGCAGAGCTCTGGAGATCCCAGGGGACAGCGGGAGGCACGTACACAAGATGAGGACTAGCAGCTAAAGGCTCCATGTCACAAAAGGGCGATGGTGCAGACAGCACAAGAGAACACTGCAGCCCAAGAGCCACGGTCCTATTGATCACAAGGACTTTCTATACAGCAGCAACACCAGAAAGAGCCTGTTACTGCTTCTCTCAAGACCAGCACAGGGTGACTGATCATTAAGCTGAGAAGTCTTTGTTCCACCACCCATGCTTTCATTCATGTGCACAAGAAAAACTGCACTGCAAGGACTCTGTGTTCTTTGTCTCCAGGAGCTCCAGGTGATACAGTCATCCCAGAAGAAATATTTTTGGTGAGTCTGTACTGCACGAGTTAAGCATTACTCTCAACTCAACCTCAGCTGGTGAGTGTAATAAGCCAACTAGACATAAAATTATGGAAAACAGACCCTCGGGTAACCTGTGCTGAGCCAGAAACTCCGCAGCACAGTACCCTGCATGCTGTTAGCAGCCAGGCTTCTACAACCACTCCATCCTACACGTGCAAAAATTAGAAAAAAAAGACACAAGAAAAACACAAAACCGGCAATACACACAAAAGCACAGTTGTAACTAGGCTGCTCTAGGAAGCAAGCTCAGATCACACGACACAACTAGGGAAAATGTGCCAGTTAAAGAATTCTCCTTCCTGTTTCATAAAGGAAAACACTTTCTAAGATCCAAACCACGATTTATGTCCAGGAACAGCAGATTTTTCACCTTAGCACCAACACAGCCACATGTGAGATCTTCAGTTGACAATGTGACAACCAACCTTCCTGAGGCAGCTGGCACAGTACGGGGAATAAGACATACCCAGAAATTCCCAACACCCCAAAGACCTCAATTATATCCAAGAACATACTTTTCACAGTGTTCCCAGGATCTGGTAAATTCAGGACCTATCTTCCTACCATTGAATGCCCTTGGCTAACCAAGTGGTCTCTGATCACAGATTCAACATCCTGAACCACAAATGAAACCAAAGCAAGTCCCCTACACCAGACCTCATGCTGCTGAGCTTTCAGTGTCAATAGGTGTGAAGAGTTGAGCTGGTCCTCAAGAGCTCTGGAAAGCTGTTTTCCATGAAAACTCAATTGCCGGAGCAAGTCCTCATCTGTCAGAAGCCATCGTTTGCAGCCCTGTTATCACCAGTTTTCACCTTAAGGAACAAGAGCTCATATGGCTGTCTTCAAAGACTTCTGGTATCCAGATGTCCCTCTAGACACCACAACTCCATACAGACACTAAACAGACAGTACTTTTAGAAACACACTACAATGAGATTTATGCTCTTTTTGAGCAGGGGTTCTCGCATCAGGGTCTGAGACTATTCACAGCACCTCTCATTAATACATGAGCACATAATAATGGGAATATGCATATTTCATTTTGTGAGCCATTCTCCTGTAATGCTGCTGCTCTCAGGACTCCAGTGAGGAGATCTATAGAAGTCCAGGCACTGCACTTTTATACATTAAACATTCACCAGTTACCATTTATTCCTTGGAGGCTTCTTATTTTGTCATTATTTATGAAGCAATATCACAAAGATCTATGAAACCAGGAGGAACACAGCAATTCTCCTGGATCTGAAGGAGAAAATAAATGTTCCAGGGTGAGAGCTGCTGACAGTATTAAACATCAGCAAAACAAGTGTCTGTCTGGGGCAAATCTGGCATTACACTAAAACTCTTGAGTTGTACAAGGCCTGGTTGACATTAGCTTTTAACCAGGAAAATGCAAGCTAAAGCATCATTGGGTGTAATCTCTTGCTTACAGCTGCTGTGGTTTTGGCAACCATTTCCTTGTGTGTAAGGAACATGCGAGTAAAAGTTAAAGTCACTGTTGACAGGAGGTGCAGGGGAAGGGATGACACAAAATGCAATGACAGACAAAGCTACAGAGCAATATCAGATTCACGGGAAATACTTTCTCCTTTTTGCTTGATGATGTTGTAACATCAGAATAAACCTCTTCAGCCTTGGAAAGCCTAAAAATAAGGGTCTGAACTGCAACTATGACACTTTTGAGGTCAGATATGTATGCAGCTATGAAAGAAGCAACCGATCTCGTATTGGCAGAACAAGGTGAACAATAAGTAATCTTTTCCACAGACTAAGTAAAGGTGGGCTGAAGCCAGCCTTCCAGACCTGCACTTTTACCTCTGCAGATAATTTACCCTCATACAACTCCTAAGCAGACAGAGAGCAAGGCCAACCCTACCACACACAACCTATGCAGGTGGACTGCATCAGACTTTAACAGATCACCTTACACCAGAGGAGACTCCACACGCTGGTGGCATTATATAATATCCAACACCACCCAGGTCCCCTCATTTGGTCCAAGAACGCAAATTATCCAGGTCATACAAGGACTGTATGACAAAGCTGGTAACTAAACATATACCTGGGCATGCCTTGAGCTCAGGACCATTCTCAAGTTCCTGTTTTGTGGTATCTTGCACAGCTTCTTGCTAATATCAAGCCAGACTACACTGCTGTATACAGGATTTAACTACAGCTCATCTGCCATCACAGAAGGAGAAAAATGCATTGCTGCAGTTGTAATAGTGATGAAACCACTCCTTTTGCAGGAAATGTCTTCAAGCAACTGCTGGGTAGGAAACAGCTTAAAGGAGGGGGAGGAACAGAACATGAACAAAGGTTTTGAAAGATCTGCAATAAGTAAATCCAGCAGCATAATGTTTCATACAAATGCAAACTATAGAGGAAGCACAGGAGCTGCCACTCGCTCCCTCAACTGGAAAGTTATTATGTGAACTTAGAGAATGAAAAGAAAGGAGATCCAATGCCCAGAGGGAACTCCTCCAGCTCTCTGAGCAACTCTGCAGCAGCAGGACAAAGGCTCTGCAGACCAGCTCCAGAGGTGGCTCGGGAGCACTGCACGGCTGGCCTCCTACCCAGGGCTATTTCCCAGAAGCAATTCGGTTCCCAGCAGCCTCGCCGCCCTCCCAGAGCAGCCTGAAATGCCTCACGTCCACCTCTCGCCGGAGCAACTCCCGGCACCAAACTCTCGCGAGGAGCCGGCCCCCGGCTGCTGCCGGGAGCGACAGGGCGGGCGGCAGAGCCGCGGGCGGACTACAGCTCCCAGCGGGTGCCGCAGGGAGGGGGCCTGCCGGGGCCACAGCCGTCACCCGGCCCCGCCCCGCCGGGACAGCTGGGGCAGCTTGGCAGCCGCTGACACCGCCCCGGCCCGGCAGCCGGGGTCCATCGCTGCCGCGGAGAGGTGGGCAGCGCTGTTGCCGTGCCGCCTGCCCTCCTCCTCTGTCTCTCACCACTTCTCTCTGCTGTTATGAGTTCTTTTTCCCGTGGGGAAACGACCAGGCGGTGCTGCCCGCGGGCTGACTGGTTGGGCTCAAGGGCGGGATTTCCCTGGAGGGAGAAAGGCTTCGGGTGTGGTCTTGTATCCCCGTCCAGCCCCGTCCTCCGCAGGCG
>JANHFX010027877.1:6268-68083 GCA_027560015.1 Chloroceryle amazona
CAAGGGCCATTATTGGAGGTGAATGAGCAAATCTTGGCCGTGGCCGCTGGTGGAGAGCAAGGACCGAGGGGTCCTTTTCCCAGAGCTTTCTGCCCTACAGTCACACTTGGCAAAGTGGATATTTTTTGTGCGATGGATATCACAAGTTGTTTTGTTTTACCAGTACATTGTTTTCAGCAGTTATAATGACCTTGAAGGTGGAGTCAATGCATTCTTCCTTCCAACACCAGAATTTCTGCATCTTGGTGGCATGTGTAAGCCACAGCCAGTAGCTAAAGTGGTTTTGCTTTTTGAGAAAGAGGACTGTTGAAGTTTTCCTGAAATGCTAATATTGCAACCCCTCAGAAGATAATACTGTTTTGTGAAAACAAAACTAGAAGAAAAACATTCAGATATTTAAAGCAACAGTCCTGTCTTATTTTCTTGTTGCCCAGTTGTAAATATTTCCCAGCATAAGGTTTGTGGAAGCCAGTATGAAATAACACTTTCTGATTTCAGTACACTTCGAGGTGAGCCATCAGTATTCCAGCTGCTTACAGAAGGAACACTGAGAGGAAACTACAAAAAGAATCAAAGGTGACTGCTAGTTTGGATGTGTACATGGATATAAATAAGAAGAATTATGTGGATAGTTTGCCTAAATGGCTTAGTAAAGCTTGCAAAATTTGAGTTGCCCTCACAAGAATTCACAAAAAGAACATTTTATTCCAGCTATATATATGAGCAGCTGAAGCTTTGGATTTGGTGTACAAGAAGGACTGGTTTGTAATATCAATTCCCAGCATTTGGTGTCTGGAAACTAGTAGCATAGACTCCACATTAAAAGTACCCTCAGTTTTGTAGCTGACTAATTTAACAAGCTCTAAACCCTTTAAAATATGAAATAATTTGGAACTTCTTGTTCTGCTCTTTTCAAATACATTGCCTGGAAAGCATTTTATCTTTGGTCTGCTCTGTCAGTGTCTCTAAGTTGCACTCTTGGCTACAGGACTGTTTCCGTGAAGTGTTACAAGTAATTTGTCTTTTTGTGATGGTAGGGGTTTTGTCCTGAACAGCTTGAATTTTCCATTCTAAGCCTCTTGGTTACTAGGGCTTGTAACTTGGCTGAAAAGAAATGTGGTTTTAATAGAAAGTTGGTCTGTAAGCTGATTTCAGGAGGGAATTTCATACCTTTAACTGTTCCTTTCATTCCATTAATGTAAAGGGTTTATATTGTATAGTACCACACTAGTGACAGGCATCATTGCAGAGCAGTGTCAGATTTTTTCAGCACATTGGTTGTTCTTTACTCTTTTAGGAGCTACTTTTAGAATAGCTTTTTTCTTTATTTTTTTTCTATCTAAAATTATCTCAGTTCTGCATTGTATTCATCAAAACTTTCTTATATCTGAAGCTTCAAGTAGATGTTCCACTCAGGTTTAGCGAGAAGAACAGGCACTTAAGAGTGGAGATAAAGAAATGGCAATAAAAAGCAAGGCTGAAGAATCATACCTCTAAACAAGAAATACCAACTGGTGGCTGATTTGGGCCAGCACTGGTCCCAGGTAACATGTCAGTCACATCATCAGGTTTGCACAGTGCTGTGGGTAGCACATGTGTTTGCTGAAGAGGATCTGAGCTGATTGCAGAGCACACTGTGAAAGATATGGTACTGTGGTGGGCCATCCTGCATGTCAAAGAGGAAAATATTCCAGGTGGAAGTTACTCACTCAAGCCTCTTCAGTGTGTATTGAAGAAATAGGCTTTGAAGCTAGCCCAGAAGAAATAAATAGACAATCAGCCTGTGGCTGAGGAAGCATCTTGACAGGCTTAGTAGATGTGGTTATCTGGTCTGATTTGTCACTGTACTGGTATACTCCTGTGGAAGGTGGTTTTATAGTAGTAAAGACAGCAGGCTAGAGGAGATGGGGGATGGACATATGCTTTTCTTACCAAAGATGGTGGAATTTATGGTAGAGCAGTACTCTGGAGAATGGTTTCTACATTTGATACCTGTGAACACCATGGCAGTGTTCACTGGAGGTGTAGATGTTAACAGGTCAGACATTAGGAAGAATTTCTTTACCATGAGGGTGGTGAGACACTGGAACGGGTTGCCCAGAGAGGTGGTGGAGGCCCCATCCTTGGAAGTTTTTAAGCCCAGGCTGGATGGGGCTCTGAACAACCTGCTCTAGTGGGAGGTGTCCCTGCCATTGGCAGGGGGGTTGGAACTAGATGATATTTAAGGTCCCTTCCAACCCTGACAATTCCGTGATTCTTTGTGCAAATCTTGGCAAGGCAAGCTGTGGTTCTGCCCCTTTCTGATTATTCAGCAAGACACCATTAGTTTAACGAAAACAGTCATTTCTTGGCATAGCAAATGGCACAGGTGTCCAAGGAAGTGTGACAGTTCTGACTTGGATGGGCTTAATGCTGCAGTGTTACCACCTCCTAGGCTGGGGCTCCAAGGACAAATGCTGCATGTGCTGCGGGGAGGCAATGTTTCTGGTCTCAATGGCAAGAAGTGGCAGTCACCACCCCTTATAATCAGATATACATTTATTTCTTAGGAAATATGCCAAAATTAATGGACACCATTGACATGTTACAATGGTTTCTTTTTGTGGAACTACAGTTTCCAGGTCACTGGCTCAAAACTGCAGGAACCAGCAGTTTTAGTGTCTCTAACAAATCCTCCTTCCAGCGGAGCCACAACTAATACTTTGTGTGCGCTGTGCATCACGGAACCCTTGTCATAAAAAAGACACAAGATAAAAATCACTTGTGATACTTCTGAAACTTAAGGCCTTGTCTAAACTCCAAGAATATCAGAAGGGCAGTGGAACATTTGCTGTTTTCCAGGGCATATAAAGCTTTCTTTGAGAGATCACCTAAAGTAAGATTGCAGGACAGCTTGTGTACAGATGTACTGCTTCATGAAACCCAGAGATACAAAATGAAATGAAACAATGCCATACCATTTATCTAGTATGCAAGACCTAAAGCAGCAGAGTAATGTATGGAAGAAGTGGGTGAGCTTGCTTCAGGGGTGAGGACAATGCTGAATATATTCTCCATTTTAGGGGACTCTCCTTGTCCTGGAGCTCTTTATTCAGCTTTTTTAATAGCTTTGGAAGAATTCAGGTAAGCAGAATTTCTCAGAATATTGTGAATTGGGTCATACCAGGCCTAATTTGGTGGATGTGGGTTAATTGCCATTCCTGTAATATTTTCCAAGTGACACTGACTGCAGGGAAAGATGGAGCTTCCCCTGCTGCAGATAAGGACTGGGCCTAGGACTGCTTGCTTTTTAGCAGTAGGTGTGGGAACAACAACCTTCACAGAACAAAAGACTTTATTTTTCCCCTTTAGTTTTAAAGTCTGTAAATTTGAGTTCTACAGACTCAGTTCCCACACAGGAAAGGCTCCATTTCTGGTTTTAATTCTATTGCAGAAGTTGTTAATTTTACTTTATAATGTAACTTTTTTACAGGTGTGGATTCACTCTACAGAAATAGCTTCAGCCTCAGTGATGAAAAGCTTAACTCTCCAACTGCATCTACTCCAAGTTTGCCATCCCCATCAGTAACTCCATGTAAAGGTACACTTAATTTTAACTGTTGTCATTTCTTCCTAATTCCACATGCATGGACTTGTGGGTTTTTTAATGACAACAAAAGTAGGGATTACTGTTGAGCACACTAGAGGTTCAATTATTATTATGTTGGTTATAAACTGCCATAGCATGCAGCTTCTGTACTTCTTTGCAGGTAACCTGACAACTCTCTTGGGTCTGAAACGCCAAGCTAAAGAAAATTACAGTTTTCTGTTTGATGTGGAACCATGGTACTACTTACAGAATGCTTCATTTAAGAATTAACTTCTGTTACTTCTTACTGAAGCAACTAAGTAGCTTAAGTATCCCATCTATATACAGAAATACTTATCCTGAGTGCAGGGGTGCAGTAGGTGACTTCTAAAGCCACATGTTACCATTTAGGTTAACAGAATTAGATCTCTTTAGACCTTGCACTGCTGATACAACCCATGTATTAGTAATTCTCTCCTCCTTTGTAGCTGTGCTGTTTCCAAGTGCCTTCTGTCTTGTAGCTGATCTAACTCCCCAGGAGTTTGTTTCATTTAGGTTAACTTAGATTAACTCTGCAGTAGACAGCAATAAATGAACAGTCGTATATATGTACTACATGGTGCTTTCATTACAATGAGCTTTCTCAGATGCATGCTTGAGAGTTTTCCATGCTTTCATGTCTTTTCCACAGTTACCAGTCACAAAAACCAAGTTAAATGCATTCTTTCTAATTAGCATGATACTAGGGAGAAATAATAGGAAATAGTTAACTAGTAGCAAAAAAGAATTCAGTTAAACTGTCAGGAAATACTTACCAAGGAATTACACTAAAGGTCAAGATGTTCTTCCTGTTGAGAAGACAGGACAGAAATAGAATTGGAACTGGCTTGGAATAGACCACAGGAGATAAGGAAGCCACTTGCAGCAAAACTAGATTGAATGGAACCAGTGGTGTTCTCAGGAGTGGGAATTTAGATGGCCGTTTGGATCCAAAGTTGTTGTGTATGGACCATGATCAACAGAGCTGCCACCACAGCAAACCAGTGATACTGACAGGATTTAAGAGGCTTAGATGTGGCTAGGACTGGGAGCTAAGGGTGTAGGGTTTGATGAGAGCTGTGAATGCACTATCTGAATAGATGCAGTAAGGAAGATTCCTGCAGTAGCAAGGACATTTTTCTCTGCTTTCTAAGGAAACTAAACAGAGGATCATTTTGTTTCTGCCAAATGGAAAACTATATAAAGCTAGAATTTAATTCAGTCTCCCTCATTCTCTAGGGGATGCATTTGGACATTGCAGCAACACTATTGAACTTCCCTGAAAATAATCCTGAAAATATCATGTTTGATACCGCTGAAGGTGATTTGGGGGACCATATGGTTTGTGTCATGTCTAATCAGTATTGACTCTTGTTCTGCAGCAAAGCTTGGAGACACAAAAGAACTGGAAGACTTCATTGCTGATCTTGACAGGACACTAGCAAGTAAGTAGATTGTAGATTTTTTTTTTTTTAGTAGGCCACATCTCAGTTGGCACTGGCAGAGTGATAAAAGTCAATGTATGTGGGGAGAGAAAATGGTAACAATAGTTTTATATAACATGGCTCATTTAGTTTGCTAGTCCTATCGATAAGAAGGTAAAATAGACTAAATTCTAGTCTTTGACTGAATGTTTAAGGCCTGGAGTTTAGTGTGTGTGACAGATTGCTCCAGTGAACCCCTGTCCCCATGTCTGAGGCAGCTGCAACTCACCCCTCCTCAGCTGTGTATAGATCAAGTCAATGTCACTGTCTTAAATACTCAAAGCTCAGCTAAAAAGGGGTGTGTGCATTTCTTTATTGTAAAGCTAAGTAACTGGAGGAGTAACTGTAGGTGAGTGAAACCTTATTTTTCCTAGACTTTGCTTTATGAAAGAATTAAGGAGCAGATATCTGTGTATTGACTTAGGTTAAATGTCAAAATACTGTTTGTGCTTTTTCTTTACAAGGAATGGAGTTTAGATCATTTTTCTGTTGCTATCTAGAATTTTCATTTTCCAATTAAGAATACTAGATTCTTCATTATAACTTAGAGAAAAATCAAGGCCACCTCAAAAAAACCCCAAACATCAACAACTAAAAAACAAACCCACAAAACCATCATTCTATTCCCAGCTGTGTATTCTGCCTGTTCTTTCTGCTTCTTGCTGTGCTGTTATGGACATGATACTGATTTTTCCCTGCATGGAACCAGACTATAGAACCTAAACAATGAACTGTAGGACTAGGCCTAAATAGCAGGAACAAAACCACCCCAATAAACTATGAACAGAATGTTTCTTGTATACGTCAGGTATTTTCCCTTCCCTGTAATTCTTGAAGCCTTGACTGTCTGCCTTGGATTTAACTTGAGACAGCTGCTCTAATGAGCTTCCTGTTTCCCTGTCATCTCATTTGTATCTTAATCCTGGTTTCATTTCTCTTACTTAAAATATATGTCTAGTTTCCTGACTTCTGTCATGGATGTATGGATGTGCTAACTCCATCTTTACCACTGAAACCAAGTTGACTTCTCTTCTGAAAAACTTAAGCTTTTGAATGTTTGTGCAGAACAGCAAAACCCCAAACCAGTAAAAATATGTAGATTGTTCTATCTTGCACAGCCATGTTGTGGCTAATTCGTAAGGGACTGCCTGTAGTTTATAGGTTTCACCATTCCCTTGCAAGGCACACCGAGTGGGTTTGGGGGGTGTTTGGTTTGGGTTTTTTTTAACCCAACTAAACAAACTTCCAGGGATTTCAGCAGAGTCTCACTTATATGGTATCACTCATCTTACTGTGATACACTGTCATTACCATACACAGAAATTGTGAAGAAACAGTGCAACTGTCATCTAATAGTTATCACTTTTTTGAGGGGTTCTAGCTGTATTCTTGAAGTTATGTAGGACTTTGTACAGATACCTTTTCAAGCCTAATACACTCATTAGAATAGTAATGACCTTAAATTTTTACACATGAACATTTTGGCTCTCACATTAAAAAAAAGCTTAATTTTGGCTTGTCAGAAAGCTGGGCATAGAGAGGGTGTCTGATGTGTCAAGAACATGCAGTCTTATTTAATATAGAACTTAATGATCTTTCTCGTTCTGTATTTCCAGGTATGTGAGATGAAACTTTGGTGTTGATTTTTCCTATGAAGATCCTCTGAAAGATAAGTGTCATCAATCACTGAAAACTGCTGCCCCTGTCTGATAACTTTGCTACCCGAGATACCTTCTGAACATAACCTTTGTAAACTCCCATAAGTATTTAACTGGCAATATTCTTTTGTTTTGCAGCAGATGGAACAAGATAATTTAAGTCTTACAGCTGTATTTTGCTTTAAAATATAGCTTGAATTTTAATTTAAAGTTGCTTTTATGAAAATATTTGTAATTTTATATAGTTGAGAACTTTTAATGCTTTTTTCCATTATAATATATTTTTGTATGCAAATAAACCATGAACTGGAATCCAGATGTCTGAAAGCTTCATGTGAACATGCAAACTCTGAAACAAAAGTACTAATTAAGCTCATATTGAAAACATCAAGTTTTAAAGTATCTGATAAGGGTGTATTTCCTGTTGGGCAAAAAGTGTTATGCTGGCTTCACGTGGAACTTCACACTTTTCCTTTCAAGTTCCTTAAATAAGGGACTTTTGTACTATGTCAAAATAATACAGTCAGGAAAATAATAAAATTGGTTAAACTCTCAGTTTAGATTTGCTTTAACACAATACTCAGGACAGAAGAAAAATAACAGCTATTTCAAACCCTATGTAAAAGCTGGCTTTAAAATGATATACCATGCTACATGAAGTACTAGTTGGGAGGTCAGATGTTTAGGCCCATGAGTTTAAAGGTATGGAGATCCTGTAGCACCAAAAAAATACTTCAGTGTCTGGATGTTTCTGATACCCTTGGGTCCAAACCAGTCTACCGCTCTAAGACTATTTCCTGGCTGTCAGTGTTATGTTGAAAGAGTGGAAGGTGAACTTGTATTTTTACAAGGAACCTGATTCTTTCCATATGCATTAGGCACTGGAGATGTCATTACATGAGCTCTCCTCCAGCTGCTGCAGGCATTACACTTGGCTCTGCTGTCTGAGCTCATGCAGTTGCTCTCTAAGATGTTCAGGCCAAGTCAGCTGGGCTTGTTTGAACTCCAGCTCTTATTTTGACTGAAGCAGGCTAGTGAGCAGTTGTGTGACTGGTTCAGTTATTTCACCCCCTTAATCTGTTATTGTCATAGAGCATGTGGAGAAGGATGTCCGTGTCTGGTGCAACTACCAGATGGATTTGGACCTGCCTTCTGCAGTTAGGGGAAGTCTACTGTGTATTTGCTAATGTGAACACCATAAGGATGATGCAAATCTATCTCCCTGCTTTAGATTTCCTAAAAGTGGGCCAAAACATTTGGGTCTTATTAAACACCACGTGATTTTTTCCAATTATGTGGTGGTGGAGTCACCATCCCTGGAGGTGTTAAAAAACCAAGTAGACAAGGCATTTCAGGATATGGTTTAGTGGTCATGATAATGTTGGGTAGATAGTTGGACTTGATGATCTTGGAGGTCTTTTCCAACCTTAATGATTCTCTGATTTTGCTCATTGGCAAGCAGATGAAATTCTCAACTGGATACTTTTTTTAATGTCTGAAACAAACTTGAGATGGTTGTGTGAGGTTTTCCTTCTTGCAGGCAGAAGGGCAATGGTGGAGTAATTTTACAAAAACTCCCTTGAATGCTTCCTACTGCAGTCAGTTGGTAAATTATCCCTTAGAGTGGAAGAGTGAACTGTTTTGGGAGGGTTGAAGTTTCATGTTGCTGTAGTTTAACTGTAAAAATCTGTGAAGGAAGGTGGGATGGTTCAAGCTTGAGACAGTGGTGTGCATCTGCATGCCCTGGGACCTCAGAGGCTCCTGCACAGCTGGGAACCCATTTTGAGCAGCAAGATAGGCTTGGGCAATTCACTGCTGTTGTGCTGTAAAGACACAGGAGCAAACCTCCTTTTGGATGTTTCTGTGAAACTAAGCAGGGAGCCTGACCTTTCTTCCCAGTCCCAGATCTGAAGGGATGTGTTACTGTGCAAAGCCAGGGAGGGAGATTACCTTGGCTGGTGTGGGACTTGCTGTTACATGGAGGAGAGGCACTGTGCCTTTCAGCAGGAGCTGAGGGAAGGAGAACCAGGATAAGAGACACAGACTTGTGCTTTTCTTTTAAGAAACTAAATAGAAGGCATGTTTTTAAAATTTCTTGAATAGCAGCAGGAGTTTTGGCTGATTTTATACGTTTTAATGCTCTTTGGTAGGGTGAATGTTGGAGTGGTGGTAAATGGTGGGTGTTACCATCTCAAAGGCAGAATATCCTGACAAAGGGCTTCTTAAGTAAGCCATGGGTTTCTGAGGGGGCCCCCTCAAGTGACAATCCTCAGGTTGAATTATTTGAGTCATTGAGCATGAGTTTTCCACTTTCCCTCTGTGCATTCGGTTGTCACTCGATCCCATTGAACACTCTGGGCCTGTAGTCAGTATTTAAAGTTGGATTATTCCCTTTATAGAGTGAAGTCACCAAATTAATAGAGTACTTTGGAATGGCAATAATTTGTCCTTACAGAAACCCAGTTTTGAAGATTTTTCTGGTATAAGCAAAGGTTTAAAGCAAGGCCCGTTCCTCATTTTGTGTAATGTCAGTTCAGGGTGGAGTTGGCAATGAAATCACCATCTGTTTGGGCTTTTTTAATCTTATTTACCCATGAAGAGGTGGAGACTACTTGCTTATTATACAGCAGTTATGGAGCCCATTGACTGCAAACTCTGGGGGTGTCTTCTGCAGAGCTGTTGCTTTCAATTCACAGAATGTCTTTGGAAGAGACTTTCAAGATCATCCAGTCCAACCTTTGACCCAACACTGCAATCTCACCACTAAACCATGTTCCTGAGCACCAGGCCCACATGCCATTTAAATGCCTCCAGGGATGGCGACTCCACCAGTTCCCTCTGGTTTGTGATGCTTAACATTGAACTTTCCTGCTTTGTCAGAAGGAAGGCACTAACGTAGATGTCATTTCACTGGAGGATGCTTATGACTTAAGTTCATCATTTAGTTACATATGGCACTGAAAAATGCATTGCTGAGGAAAGTTCCTGCGATACTCTGTCCCCAGTGAGCGTTGCTGGAGGCTGCACAGTCCTGACAGACCAGCCTGACTTTAATCCTTGTTTTGGCCTCCCTCTCATACTGCAATGATGAATTTGGGTTCAGAAGAGAGTCAGTCCTGTTGTGCCAATGTCACACATCCAGAAATGGAAATGAGGAGCTTAGGCTAAGCAGATGTATTGCCACAGCTTAACCTGTATAAGGTGAGGCGCAATAATTACTTGTGTGTGCGCTCTTTACCCACTGCAAATTCAAGGGTAAATGGATTAGCTTAAACTTCCATCACTGAAGCTTGAGCTAATGTGTTTACCTTGGGTTTGCTATTAACTGCATGTGTCCTTGGTGCCATCACCCAGACTTGCCTGATACCTGGTAACTCATTAAGCTTAGTAATGTGTATGTTTTGTTAAGCCCTTAATAAGGGAGAGAGAAGAGTAAAAGGAGGAGGTTTTGTTTTGTTGTATTTTCCTGGCTGCATGTCTGCCTGTAGCCACTACTGCTGCACTGACAGCCAGGTGAGATTTTGGGAGGGAGGAAACTAGTTCTATTAGCAGTGACTGACCTTATAGGGAGGGGCTCAACCTTTGTCAGCTCCTGCAGCCTGTTGTCCCTGTGCCTTTCCCCTTCCTTTGTTACTGATATTTGCTTTGCAGTAAGTACATGCTAGGCATGGAACTGATTTTCAGCAGGGTTGTTTAATGTGAAGGGTCAGAGAGAGTAGGGGAACCCACGTGCAGAGCTTCACAGATTCATTTAAGCCTTGGTTTCAGTAGTGGGTGCTTGCAAAGAAAAAACCCACTTGGAGCACTTCTGCCTGCTGTGTCTGCAAACAGGTTTTTGGTGGGTTTTTTTTGGTTCATGTGATTCATTGTTGCTTTGAGATCATTGTCCAGCTGCTTCATACCCAGCATGAAGTGAAAAGAGTTCACAAGTGAGAAAGGTCCACCCGGTGTGGGTCTCTAGAGGAACTCAGATGGATCATCTTGGATGGTGTTCGGTTCAGATGGATCCGGTTGACCATTCAAGAGGTATTTGCACCACACTGGAGCCCATCTTGAATGGTATTTCATTTATCTGAAGGTGTTTAACTGTTCTAGACATGACATCTGCTAGACAGTTGGAGAGAAACTTCCAACATTGTGATGTTTGGAAGAAAAGAGTATCATAAAGCCAATATGATGTCAGCAGCTCTTGAGCTAAAGCCAGCTCTGCATACCAGCAGCACAAACTCCATATTCTCAATGGGGAAATCTGTTTTCTATGTTGCTTTCTACATTACTGACTTGACTGCAGCCTGGCTAACAGCTCTAGCTGTCTAAATAACTTGACAATAATGTAAGGTGATCCTGGCTGCTGTATCTCATCAGCTTAGAGTTGTAAACCAGATCTTTTCAAGGTCCTTTTCTTACAGATTCAAAGCTATCAGTTAAGTGCTGTAGATTGGCTTGTGGGATTAGAGGCAAGTCAATACAAAGAGATGCTAATGCTTTGGTTGCTTTTTCTTCTGTGTCTATGTTTTGGAAAGTAAAATATTCATCAGCTCAGCTTTTAAAAACTACAGACTAGAGGCCTCACCTCCATTCTCCCAAGGCATCAGAATTCACTGGCTTTTCTGGGAAGCTTGAGGATGCTTACATGGTCTTCAAGCTGGAAGTGAATGTTGCCATCTCCACAGTGCATGGCTGTAATACTGACCACCATTCTTCAGTTCTCTTTAAAATGTATTTCAGATCAGTATTTATAATTAAGATTGTTGTCCTTGTCTCCAAAAACAAGCCATGGTATTTTGGTATATACAGTCTTCACATTTCAAAAAAAAAAAAGCCTTCCTAATTGTCCTGGTTTCAACTGGAATAGAGTTATTTTTCTTCCTAGAAACTGGTACTCATCTGTGTTTTGAATTGTATGAGAATAATGCTGATAACACATTGATGGTTTTAGCTGTCACTAAATAGCACTTATACAAAATCAAGGACTTTTCAGCTTTTCATCTTGCTCTGCCAGTGAGAAGGCTTGAGTGGCACAGGTTGGTAGGAGACACAGCCAGGATGGCTGACCCAAAGTGACCAGAGGAATAGTCTATACCATATGCCATCACACCCACTATATGTGCTGAGGGGAAGGCTGGCTGGGGGCCAACTGCTGCTCAGGGACTGGCTGGGCATTGGTCAGCAAGTGGTGAGCAATTGTGTTGTACATCACTCATCTTTTCTTGGGCTTTATTTCAATCTTTTTATCTCCCATTGAATTATTAGTATAATGATGATGTTATTTAATTTCAATGATTAAACTGTTCTTATTTCAACCCGTAAGTCTTACTTTTTTTTTCCCCCGTGATTCTCCTACCCATCCCACCATGTGCGTGGGAGTGAGCGAGTGTCCACGGTGCGTGCTTGCTGGTGTTGAACCATGACACTAGTGTATCACACCAGGTCAGGGCCAATCCCACCTGACTCAGGCACTTACCTAAAACACTGCTTAGGATGTTGCTCTTGGCTCCTTCAGTAGCTGTTACAAGGAGAGAGAGGCTGAATTATCCCCTAATGATGTTCCTTTGCTACAGCAAATATTGTAAAAGACTACAGATGAGTAGACTTTCCCCTTGGGTTTCTTAATCGACTGCCTAAAGACAAGTGTGTGTGTCAAAGTAAACCTGCCTATAACTGGCCTTACTCTGTAACAGCATGTGGGACTGGAAGAGCAGAGGCAAAACTACCCAAGTGGCCAGGGCTATCTGTTTTGGGGGCTTTGCATCACATTAAGCACAGCAGCTTGCCTCAGCCCTGTGACTTGGGGCATCTGTTGTCCTCCCTGTGCCTGGCAGGGTAATGAGTGCTAGTGTGGCACTGGTGGACCATGCTGGGAACACAGCCTGAGCACTAAGCCCATACGAGATGCCACAGTATAACCCATGGGAACCATATGGTATGAAGCAGAGTTGCCTGAACAAGCTGGACAAGAAATTTACTCCTCATCTTCACTTTTGCCACTGCACTGCCTGCTGCTTCCTTCCACATCAGGCAGGGGGGAAAGCTCCAGTCAACTCATTTGGCAGGACCAAGGAAATAACAGGGGTCTCAGGTTGGTGCTTGGGTGTCATGGTGCTGATCTGCAGGCATTTGCCTGTTGGCTTTATGCACGCAGAGCCTGCTCTCTCTCGTCTTGCACAGCTCCCCACTGGTGTTCTGTGTCAGCAGCCCAGCTAATGTGCCTTGACTCCCCACCTCCTGCTCAAAGTCATGCCAACTGTACTGGCATAATTTCTAGGTTTATTACCCATAATGAGTGGCTTAATTGATGAATACCAAATGGATGCTGCTGAAGTCCATGGCAAAATTTGCCGGTGGACTGGGATTTAACCCTGCGTCAGTATGTAGCTGGGTTGATGGCTCCTTCAGTGCTCCAGAAAGTCTTAAAAACTGGGGGAGGCACAGCTCTCTCAGGCAATGCAAGTAGAACTTTCTGGACACTATTTAAAGTATCTCAGGAAAAGACTAAGTGGGGATCTCATTAATATTTTCAAATATCTGAATGGTGAGTGTCAAGTAGAAGGGGCCCATCTCTTTTCAGTGGTACCCTGTGAGAGGATGAGAGGCAACAGACACAAACTGGAACACAGAAAGTTCCACCTCAACATGAGGAGAAACTTCTTTACTGTGAAAGTGACAGAGCCTGGAACGGGCTCCCCAGAGAGGTTGGGGAGTCTCCTCTGGAGACTTTCAAAACTCACCTGGATGTTCCTGTGTGGCCTGCCCTCCATGGTCCTGTGTTTGCAGGGGGGTTGGACTCTTCTCTCCCAAGGTCCCTTCCAACCTGCACCATTCTGTGTTTCTACCCTTCTCATAGAAGCCTCTAAATACAGGACATCTTGTGTGCTTAATATCTAGGTTAAACTTGAGTGGCTGATCTTTTTGTCCCCTGCTTTTTCTCCATCTTTCTGAGAAGTAGAGTGATTCATGATGGTGAATGGGGCTTGTCAGCAGAGCTGTGCTATGAGCTTACACTCACAAATATTTCACACTTTTGAGCTGTGACTTCAGTGGGCTCTGGCACAGCATTAAGCTCCAATCCTGGCAATCTGTCTTTATAGGCTGGTTCTTAAAGCTGCATATAGTTTAATAGCTTTATGCTCTTGGAAAACTGAATTATGAGCCGTATCTTTATGCTTGTTTATGTATAGAGTTTATGATGTGAAACAAAATACATGGTTTTCTTAGCGGCCAAACAGAACAGCTCAGCTCTCAGCCTCCAAATAGCATCCCAGATAATTTGTTTTGTTGACAGCTGGTGCAATGTGCTGCTAATACAACAGCAGTTATTGCACGTTAGCAGCTACACATCGGCTCTCTCTAAGTTCTTTGGCACGCTCGGAGAAATACTGCTGTAAAGCACAAGGCAGATTTCTCCATCATGCAGCAACCCGAACTTGGAGGTGGTGAAAGTTTGTCACTCACCCAAGGACTTGGCCAAAGGAAGCTGGTGGTGCCGGTGGTCTGAAGCACATATGAACACTGAGTTTAGGATTAGTGCCTCTTGCTCACAGTACTTCTGAAGCTTTAAATATTCTTGTAGGAAATGCCTTGCCCTATCAAGTGTCTGGCATTCCTGAGCCCTCCTCAAAACTGAGAGAAGCAACTTGGTGGTTTTTTTTCTGAGCTTGCTACTGGGTAACTTCAGCCCTGTTGATTTTCAGGAGGAAGTTACAGAGTTGCCAGAAACTTGTCCAAAAAGCATCAGTATCCTTGCTTGATGCTTTCAGTAATGCAATTCATCAGGGACCATGTGGTTCTTCACACCTTCACCAACTGTGCAAGGTATCTCTTAACAAAATGCTTTCCATGAGCTCTTCTCTTCCCTCTTTCTTTTGTACCTCACAAAAAACCTCCTTCCAGTGCACTCTTCTCAAATTGGGCCAAAAGATGAGCATCACAATCCACCCAGCAGCCTGTCCCTCTGTGGAAAGGCAGGAAGAAAGAAGAGAGACACAGCCAGAGGCTGCAGACTTCTTTTCCTCTTTCACCCCCTTTCTTGGCCTAATATTCACATGGTCTTCTGTGGGAAAGTGTCATGAGACACATGACCCCCTTTCCTATAGCTTTGGAGGTAGAAGCCAGTTAGAGCCAGAGCTGAGCTAATGAGAACCTGCTCAATCTCTCCAGGATATTAAACCTCCTGTATCCTAGCTGGCCCTCTCTCCCTGGGTTGTAGAGCCATAGGAAAAGCATAGGAGTAAATATTGTGCACAGAGAGCAAGCCTTTAGACTCTTGTTTCCTGGACTCTGGTTTTCCCCAGCATCATAGGTGCCTCACTGTGTAATGAGGGATGGCAGCCCTCTAGTCACATCCCTCCTTGGTGCCTGAACAGGGCTGTGGGGTGACCCTTCTCCTGCAACCCACCAGCGTGCCTGGCCGAGCTGCAGCCTCGCACACATCTTGGCTGCGCTCAAGCACCGGCCAGCCCTGAAAAGCAGTAAGACGGGGGCTTTATGTGTAAGTGTGTTCTGAGATCTGATTTTGTACTTTTTCCCCTGGCTCGTGTAGTTTTCTGTTTTCTTTGTCTGTTTTGTGGGGTGTTCTAACCACAGGATTTTTAATGAATGTTCTGTCATGCTGATGAGAAAAGGTTTAGCTGCACACTTGGCTCTTGTGTTGGAGGGAGGAAATTTTGGCACATCCAGTTGTGTGTGCTTCATTTAATGCACTTGATAAAAACATAAGGTTTTGCCATTACAGAACTTGTGCTATGGAAAGATACATCCAGCAGCCGCTCTAAAGTGTTGATATTAATAATTACATGTCTGTATGTAAATTGCTGATGATTTACCTGTGATCTATGCTGAGAATCCCATCAGCTTCATCAGACCCATCTTTTAGGTTTCTAGGTGGCAGAATTTGGTAGCTGCTCTGAAAAATATTATTTTGGTGAGGCATAACCCTGGCTTTGCAATGTGACTGTAGTTGTGCTGACTCCTCTATGACTCTAGGGTTCATCTGTGACTCCTGCATGACTCTTCAATGACTCTCTGACTCCTCTATGAAGCGGCTATGGTCACTTCATCCAAAGACAGGTCCAGGGCACGGTCTCCTGGGATTGCCCAGCAGCTGAGCTGACAAGTCATCTCCGGTTTCCAGTGTCTCTCCTGGAAGTTCACCTGCTTTCTAATGCATCATGCCCATGTGGGAAGCAGGCACAGCTTCTCAGCAGCTTTTCTAATTTCTCAAGCACCCGTGTCAGACTTAAGAGCAAAACTGACTGCAAAGAATCCTTGTGATGAGTTCTCTTTAGTGTGGAGTGTGGTGGCACAGTTCCAGCCACCTTCTTGCACTGCTTACTAAGTTTAACCTTGTACATAAAATGTGTTTGTTACACCTCAGAGAAGTAGCATTTTTGCCTCATCTTAGCCTAATGTTTCTGGCTTTTCACAGAGCTGCTTGGAGCCATGGCTCACACTTTTACTAGTTTTCACAGGTCAAAGTGGCATCTCCATTTGGTTTAATACTTACCAAATCCCCCCATGCGATAGCTGAATATTCTACCATGTGTTTATTTGAATGTACTCTGATGGGTGTAAGCTGATCCATACATACCCTGAATTCTATCCAGTTACATTGTATTGCTTTCAGTGCTGGTATTGTTTTCATAATGTTTTGTCCTGCTGCGAGTCAGTTTTAGCATCAATCACAGGTGCTTTCAAACTCACCTCTGGCTGTAGCTTTTCCTATCTCCTTGTTCTTTCAGTAGCTGTGGTCTGAGGGCTCTGCTGGTGATGGAAAATGCTCCCAAAGATGCTCTTGCATCCTTCCTCACTACACCGTGCTTAGTGTGGGTAGCAGACAAGAGCTGCGCTGCCTTGGGGGGCTCCAAGGTCTTTGAGCTGTTCTGCCATGGAGGTTTTTCACCATTGCTGTGTCCACAAGGCCTAGAGTCCCATACAGGCAGATGCCTGGGTGGCTTCTTTGATTTGGGGAGTCTTTCCATCTCTTCATAATGTTAACTGTGAGTCTTTGAGAAATGATGGTCCATGTTGTTTTTTTTCTGTTGTGTCCCAGTGCTGACCTGCAAGCTGGCTGCCGAGGAGGCATTTCTTAGCTCCAGTAAAGATCATCTTCAGCTTCAGCTGGTTCTAGAAGAGGATGAGAACATAACATTTTGTTTAAATATTCCAACGCCCTCAGATATTTCACTTCCACAGGAATGCAGTTGGCCTCATCTTACTAGTATAGGTAACTTCTTAAAAAAAGAGCTAATTCTGGAAAAACCCCTCCTGGTTGGCAGCAATATCACTACCTTCTTTTTGTTTTCTGGGGTGAAGTGTCAAACCATCTCTGTTCAACCTCTGCAGAATATTTCAGTTCTGCTTCACCATTGGGTGAAATGCCTTACTAGAGTGTCATAAAATCACCTTTCCCCACAGATCTCAGAGCAGATATCTTTGTGAACTGCTCACACTGAATTGCTGCCATCCCTCCAGCCTGAAGATGAACATCAAAGCACTACCCATGGTTTGGAGTGGGAATACTCTCTGCAGACTTTCAAGACCTGTCTGGATGCATTTCTGAGTGATCTACCCTAGTTTTGGTCCTGCTCTAGCAGGGGGTTGGACTTGATGATCTTTGGAGGTCCTTTCCAACCCCTACCATTCTGTGATTCTATGATTCTGTGAATAGGACTGCGATGACACTGAGCAGAGTGCAAGTGTCTGTGGCTGTGGGAAATGAATTTGTAAACTCCCATGGTTCACAAAGAAATTGATAAAAAAAATAAATAAATAAAAAAATTCTATGACCAGGAAGAACCCCACTTTTCTCCCCAGATCATTAAATTCTCCTCTTGTGGGACACAGTCACCTAAAACATGCACCTAAAGACAGACAGATTTTACTCTTATTGGGTTCTTTGTTTTCCTTCGGAAAGAAAAATAAATATTCAGCAGTATCAGCATCTTGATCTGCATCTTTGGGAGGATTTTCTCCCACATAGATTTCTACAATTAAGAACATTGACACCAAGGTATTGGAATTTGCTGCCTCTTGTTTATTTGTTTTAATTTTCTTTTCTTTGTGATTAAATGGCTGAACTTCAGATGATATGTCCTGGGTGCATGTGCTGCTTTGTTTATCCCTATCAGAGGTGTGGATGCAGAGGAAGGGAACATGCACCAAAAGAGTGGACAGTCTTGTGTGGAAAATATTTAAATGTTTAAAATGTCAGATCTGTTTTAGTATTTCTTTAATATGACGAATCCACAATGACTCACATTTAATTTCCGGAGTCTATGGGCTTGTGTTTAAGACCAAAACAAGCTTTTCTCCCAGTGATGGCTGGTCCATCTGCCACTCTTGCCTAGTCCTCACGGCTGGGTGGCTAAATAAGAAGGATCCATTCAGCTAACCTCAGCATCTGCCAATTGTGCCTTCTCAGTGACCTTTCAAAAAACTGACTCCTTTTTGACTAAAAATAAATTTTACACTACCAAGCCAAAGAGGCAGATTTCCCTATGCATTTTGAATAGCATCTTTGTTTCGAAATGTCTCTTGACTCTTGTGTAATGAAAGCCTGACATTAAAAAAAAAGGTGTTTTAAATTGGTGCTGAGTATTGGCTGATACTAAAAATACAATAGGACAGTTGAGTGGCTGTACTATCTTGTGACATGCCATCACTAGCACCTTATGAAATGGAGGGGAGGGAAAATTAAAACACTTATTTCTGGAAACCTTCCTTGAGGTTTTGTCGGCTTTTTTTTCCCAGGAATTTTCACTGTCTCTGCCTCTGTTTCAAAAAGTTTTGCCATAAAAATGTATCTAGCTGTTGACAAATTTTAAGCAGTTTTATTTCTCAGGCTTCTTTTCTCTTTCCACCTAAGGGTGAACATTTGGTGTGGTGATGATGATATCCAAAAAGGGAAACTGACTGAATTGTTCCACTACCTCGAGGAAAGTCCTTCCTTTTGGGGATTGGCCTGCATATATATGTGAATATATATATATGCATATGAAAGCTTGGCCTGAAATATTGTGGCTATAGTCCTTAAAATGAGAGCTTGGTATCAGAGGTGAAGCTACAGAAGCAGGGAAAGGGCAGGTGGGGTTTCAAGGGCACCAGGCTGTGATGGTTTGCTTTCTCAGCTTCTACCATACATCAGAGTCCAGTGAAGAGCACAGAGCTACATGGTCTGGTGTGTCTTTCTGTGCAGTACCTTGCTAACACACTGGAAACTGGGCTCACAAAAGTGTAATTCCTGCTTTATATGTAAAAATGCATTTGTAATACGTGCCTGTTAAATCACTGATCTCATTTCAGATGGTTTCCTTTACAATTTACAGACCATTTCCCAAAGCTGGACCAGCTCCATTGTATGTTTTGCCTCTTGTAATAAATACTTCCATGATAAATCTTAATTTTTCCTGGGTTTTGTGAGAGCCAAATGGCAACACGAGAGACCTGCCAGCCTTGCAAACGTTGAATTTTTATCAAGAAGAACCACTACTGCTGGGTAGCAATGTGTGGTTGCAAACTGACTGTGCTAAGGCGAGAAGGGAGGAAAACCAACCTCTCTTAGCTTTGCTCAGACAAGGGCTCAGCCTCTCATTTTGACTATTCTTTGGCTTTTCTCCAACTGCTGTGTTGTCAAACTTGTATTTTCCCCATAATCAGGCTGATTTCATAGGGATTTGCATGGAAACTGATGCCCTCAGCTCATCTCAGTGCCAGAATTACAACAGTCTCTTGTTCCTAATGGAAAAAAGATGTAAAATTTCCAGACAGCCCTGGTTCATTCAGTGAGTGATTTCCTAGCCTGTATGCAGAGCTGTTTGATGCTTTCAGCTGATTTTATGACACCAGATGACAAGTAGGAAAAAAAACAAGTATTATTAATATGGTATGTGCATATCTACATGTTCAATGGGTCAGTGTTTCTCTGCTGCTCCTGTTTGAAATCTCCTTGGGACCTTGCCTCTGCCACCTGGGTGATCCCATCCTCTTTTGGGCTGTGTGAAGAAAGGAGCCTGGTATGCTTGGTAATCTCCAAAGGGAGCAGAAATGTCTTTGTTTTCGGACCCTACGGCTGCTGTGTTAAGCTCCCTGCAGATTCAGGCAAGCGTCATTAATGGCTTCTAAATTTTGCTAAAGTTGCTGGGTGCAGTGCCCAGCCCTTCGAGGTTAACTTCTTGGTTTAAAGGAAGTGTGACCCCAGAGTCTACCAGCTGAAGTAAACCATTCCTCCTCCATCTAGCAGTAGGTAAAGGGATGTTCAGGAGATGGTGGGACTGGTAGAATGAAAACCCACTAAAAACCTCATGCCCTCTGCCTTGGGTACCCTCATTTGGTATCATCAAAGGAGGGCTGGCAGAAATGGGTCCTGAATCGTGTTTGGAAATGATGGATAGATGGATTATAGTGTTAATTAAACTGTCACTTATCCAGAGGAAAGAAGATGATGGATAGGCCTTGTGCATTCTGGCCCTTATAGCTTATTTAGTTCCTGGTCAAAATCTTTTAGAAAAATAATCCACTTTTAACAGAAACTTGCCCAAACACCACCCAAATATTTACGCCAGGCTGTTGCTGCATGGCAAGATTAAATCTACCTAGTATGTCAGCTCACTCCTTTGGAAATCTAAGCTGTGAACAAGTTATAATGTGACTCTCCCACCTGATGCAATTTGGAGCAGCTGATACAGGAATGTTCACTGGGGAGCCAGCTCAATAAAAATCAAGACCTACTTTAGCAGTGGAGTATGTGTAAGCTATAGTCATTTCAGCTTTTAAGGGCTTGGCTTCAGACAATTTTTTCCTATTTAGCTTACCACTTGCTTTAACCAGAGCTGAGAAAGCTGCTGACTCGGTACCGTGAAGCTGATGTAACTTAGTGCCATCAGCGTGCTTGAAGTTACTGGCTGCTGTGTAGTCATGTTCAAAAGATCCTGAGCTCCTATGCCTGACCCCATTAGGTGAGAGCTTCTCCTGGCAATCCCTGTCTGGAAGCCAAATCAACCCAAGTTCCTAGCAATTTAGGGGAATTATGGTGGGTTGAAGTATAGGATTCATATGGGTTCTCTTCCTGGACAAGTGAGCTTGAGTGGATGGTTTCTTCTCCTACATGTGCACTGGTGTTCTCTTTATAAACCATGCAGCAATAGTCCCATTTATGGTGTTGGTTTTTTTGTAAACTGGCAACCTTGAGGGCTACAAGGTGCTTTGGTGAAAGGAAATAGAGTTTCAAGGTGTGCACGGGGAGGAATCCTGCCCTTTCCTTGGGAATGCTAAAGTTGCCCATTATCTGGGGCTTTTTGGCCATTGGGTCTGCAAGGGTTGTGGGAAAGAGCAGTGGACATCTGCAGCTCTTTTCTTGTCTCCATCCTGATGTGAAGGGACTCTGAGGAGTGTCTGCCCCATCTCAGGACATCACTTGCAAAAGGGTCTCTTTCTATGTGTGTCAAAATTAGGGACAGAAAAGTACTATTTATTTACATAACACTTGTAGGTTCTTTTCCCGCTTTCCTGGGAGATGTAATTTTTCCACTCTTCCCCCCATCCATCTTCTCCTCTCTTGCCTCCTGTGCTCCCCACCCCAAGAATGACTCTCAGTAACAGGAACTGGGACTGTCAGCTCTCCTGTGGCTGGAGGGATTGGCCTCGGTGGCTGTGTGAGACCCGGCTGGGGTGGTGCAGTTTGGGTGTCCTCCAGGCCCCTGACTCACTGCAGGGGTGCGTAGTGGGTGACTACATCCCTCCTGGGATCTGACCCACTCCAGTCTGAATTCCAGGCCCCTTTCCACCTGTTTCCCATCCATTTTTGGGTTTTAGGGTTCAGAGAAGAGGAAGGGCTGTCTGAAAGGGACTGGAGCTGCAGACAGATGCCATCACACCCTGGCATAGTGCTTGCCACCTGCCCAGCTTGGGGAAAGGCTGCATGGACATTTTTCTCTGCCTGGTTGGCTGTGTACTGTTGCTTTGGGATGACTCAGCAATGACTGACTTTGCTTGAAATAAAGATACCTTGCAAGCAAGCATCCCTCTTCCAGAAGGGGATGACTCACTGGAGATGTGCTTCCTCCCTTTTCAAGTGCAGTTCCTATGATTCCCTTCAGAGCCCTTTTTAGATTTCTTTCACCCCAAAACACATGCTGACTTTGAGAAGCAGATTTCAACATCCTGTGCTAAATTCTGCTCCCATGCACCACATATGGGCCACAATGCTTCTCAGTCCACTGCAGGCCACATCCAAGTTCTCCATTTAAATGGAGTTCAGGTGTCAGACTAGGGTTAAAAGGCACTGTCATGACCATTTACTCTGATTTTCCATGCTTAACATACACCTTAGGATTTCCTTCAGTATTTCTGCTTCAGGCTCCCAGCCTGTGGCTGACTGAGGACACAGGTCTGCAGCTGCAGCCAAGATCTGAGGTGGGGCCCTGTCTCCGTGGCTGAATATTGGCAACAGTGGATCATAAAAGTTATCCAGCATGCAGAAGACTTTCCAAGGCTTTTAAATTGCTCACTGCATTACTGCTCTCACTGATGAAAACTTCTGTTTCTGAAAGCTGTGGACGCTGTAAGCGAGCGGGGTGGGGGCTGAAGACACTTGAGTTAAGTTGCTGCAGCTGCCTACAAGCAGAGTAACAAACTTGTTTCAGGCTCTGAGGTCCAGGACCTTGCTGGAGGGAAGTGCTGGTCCATAGTCAGCACCTAAGTCCATTCCTGAAGACCTTGCTGCTCCCCAGCAAAGCACCTTTCTCACCGCTACCCTTCAAGGATCCCTCTCAGGTGTTCGCTATTGCTCAAAGGTGAGGTCTCCTTGGTGTTCAAAGATGCCACTGGGCTTCTAAAATGTAAGTATTGCAATGCAGAAGATTTAATGAAGCAAGTTGGAAATTGGTGCTTAAAAGATACTGTTTCACTCCCATAAAATGTTAGTAATGGTGACAGAAAATTCAGTGCTTGAAGCCATTTCTTTTCCTTGAAAAAAAGTAGAGACTTAGCAGTAAATTATAGCCAGGTTGCTCATAGCTCCTGACCTTGGACATGTGCTCCATGGCTTGTCTGGGCATCTTTCTAGGCCACTTTTTCCAACATTAATGGTGCCCCTGGAGATAAACCTTTGTGGTAAAGATGTAAGATTTTGCTTCAGATTGACTTTGCATTGAAATAGCAGCTGTAGATTAACAGCATTTTGTCTTAGAGGTTCACAAACATTGGGGCTGGATTCAGAAAAAAAAAAACAACATGTCAAATAGTTTAAAGCTTGTCTTAGTCTCTTTTTGCCTCACACTAAACTGCTGCACCCATGAAGGAGATAGTTGCAGTACACAACACTGTGAACAAAGCTAGTTCTTTTATGTAGCTCACTGAGAAAGGAGAGGACACTGATGGAGAAAAGCCCCCCTGAGAATGAGATGTTCAGTCTCCTCAGGAAGCTTGGTAATGCTCTGGAGAACAGCAAGAACACATCAGCTCGTTTCTGAAATGCATTGTCCTCTTGACTTCCCAAAGGAATGTTAGGCCCTCAAGGTTGCAGGGGAAGGATGGAGTGCTTTCATATCCTGCCCTACATCTGGTATAACTGTGGGCTGCAGACCAAAGGGTGGCTCCCCTCTCTCCACCCCAGATCAGGGCCATGGTAGGAGTAGTCTTTTTTTCTTTTTTTTTTTTTTTCCCCATAACCCCATCTGAAACTATAATAAGGTAAGAGCTAGTGCTACTGCAAATCATTTAAACAACAAATGTTTAAACCTCTGAAGCTGGTTTTAAATGAAGCAAAACCACAGGAGAAGCAGCAGTCACGGGCTGTGACTTCACAACCTGAAACCCAAGTGAGCTTGGGAACAAGAGAGAGTTTTCATGGTGGAAAAAGATACATCCCTGTCCCTGTAGGCAGTGCTAGGACTTTGTGTGAAGATTTGTCCTCAGCTGGGAAACAAATTGAGGCATGCAAGAAGATGAAAAGCTCAATTTCAACTCTGTCCATAGAGGGAAGGGGCATGTGTGTGGTTGAGCTCTGCTGCTGCTGAAGCACTAAGGAGCCAAGCAAATGGCAAGAGATCAGTTTAGCTCGTTGCTCCATCATTTGCATGTGTGGCTTAGGTTAGAATAGACTAATTTTGATACTGTCAGGCAGAAAAAAAAATCTGTGGCACAGTTACTGCAGCCTCCTGTATTCTTGTGCTTAGCTAATGCTTAAAAAAAGTGTTCTGACATGGATGTTAGGAAATTCCTGAAGTTGTGGGAAGAGGGATCCCAGGTGGTCTTTGGCCCCAGGTTGAGGGTGGCTGTTACTGCTCTCTGGCCAAGCTGCAGTACCATGAGGCTGCAGTGCTGCTCCTGTTCCCAGTCTGAGAAGCTGGAGTCTGGTGAGGGATGTTGGGGCTCATCTCTGTAGCCTGAGAGATCAGGGGCAGCTCTGAACCGAGGGCTCACTTAAAACAGAGATCTCCAGATGGGGACTTGTGGCTATTGTGTTGATGTGATGGTGCAGTGCTAGTGGGACAAGATTAAACTACACACCCTGCCCTGGAAGGATTTCTGGCAATGTGGAAAATCCTTCAGAAGGAGGAAAAAATCATTCGTTACAGTTCTAGGAGTACATGAAGGGGACTTCAGCTAATGGGGAACCTGGTCATCAACATTGTACTGCATACAGGTGATCTACACCAGCAGCTTATTTTGCTACCCCTGTTCTTGCACAGTTGTGTGACTTTAAGTTGTCACACCTCATCTCATTGTGTCTTTCTGGATAGTTAGTCTGATACATTAATTTATGGCATACCTCTCTGCCTTTGCTGAGTTTCTTGAGTATGTCCCCTCATTTTTATCTTCTGACTCTCAGTCTGCAAGAAGCCCTGCTCCTGCCTGAGTAACATGCTAACCTTGGACACCGGACGTTTGTTCTTTTACCCCAAGATCCTGAATTATCTCTGGCAAAAGCTGATACTGTCTTAAGTCCACAGAGTCCAATATAAATGTAGCTCTGACCTTGGAAACACAAGGTTGCTGGCAGATTTGGCTTCAAGTTCTCCTCTTCCCTATTTGTGAACATAAGTCCAGAAATGCTCCAGCACCTTCCCCAGCCTCCAAGCATTATCTGCCTTGGGTTTTGAGGTATCACAAAGATGGGGAAAAAAGCTCTCTAGACCTTCCCAGCAGCCCAGCCGTGAAATGCCTCGGATGGAACCAGTTTGTACTGATTTTGCTCGACTTTTGAAAGACTTAGAAACTGGTGGTCTAAGGCTTGCCCCTCAGTGGTAAGGATACTCATGCAAGTAGGAGTCTTTGAGGACATGCCCAACTAAATAGGAGGAAACTCATCATGGTGGATAATATGAATTCTGGAGAGAGTTTTAGAAGGATATTAAAATACTTAATAATGACAAAGTGGCTCAAACAATTGGCAGGGGAATAGCTCCCAGTCCTACCACTGAAGTGTTTGGTAAGAGGTCAAATAACAAACTGCTGAGGACACACATTCTGAGACAAAAATCATGTTGTCTTTCAGGATGGTGTCTCTGATTTGCTCAGGTCAAAGAGTCATCTATGTTTTTGTCTGCTGTCCTTAGATGTGAACATTTTAAGAAGCTAAAGCTATGACAAGTATTCAAAACACATCACTGAGACTCCAAACTGTCTCAAACCTGATTCCAGAGAAGACATCAGAAATTATTATTATTTTCTTTGCCTTATGGCATTTTAATCCTTTGCTTGACTAGTGTCATATTTTTATAACTTCCCTTGAAACCAGAAGGGCTGGAAGCTTCACTTAAAAAGAAAGGGAAAATTTCACCTTATGTTGTCTCCAGACTTTGATGACCTCTGAGTAAGAACTGAAAGCTCAAAAATCAGTAAGTTGGAGTTCAGAAGGAGAAAAAAGAAGTGTTTCTTCAGTTATGACTGAGGTTAAGCATGGTGGCTACAGCTTTGCCAGGTGCTCTGCGTGCCACTGGTGTGTTCACTATCTGGATGGGTTTCTTTAAGTGCTGTTAAATCAGGTAGGAATTTCTCAGTTTGCTCTTTTCTAGCCTCAGATTTCAGGAACTGGTCAGTAAATCATTCCTGACTTGAAATAAACTCTTTGATTTCACCTCAGGCCTCTTGAGCAGATGTTGTGACAGCTACATAGGTCCATGGTGAGCAGTGACAGTCATACAAGTATTTCCAGCTATTTTTGTTGCCCTTTTGTAGCTCTTCCACTGCACTACAAGTCAGTTCTCACCTTCCTTCCCTCAAATAGTCCTCAGTGATGAGACACTAGTTTTGGCCTCATATGCTTTAAGTATTAGGAAGAAATTCTTTGGAATAATTTGCTCAGAGAAGTTGTGGCTGCCCTCTCCCTGGAAGTGTTCAAGGTCTGGTTGGATGTGCCTTAGAGCAACCAGGTGTAGTGGAAGGTGCCCCTGCCCACAGCAGGGGAGTTCAAACTACATGATCTTTAAGGTTCTTTCCAAATCAAACCATTTTAGGATTGATTCCGTGCTGCAAACCACATGCAGCCCCTTCTTGCATACACTGTAGATACAAACCAATGTCCCTCACAATCTTCCCAGAAGGTCAGGAGCCTCACTATCGGCTCACCCAAGTCCCCAGATATATTCAGCAAATAAGGGCAAGGCACACCTTTGTTTTGTAATGATTTTTTCCAATGCAAGGGTCCACAAACATGACATTTTCTGTCTTTTGTACTGTTGTGTACTAATGGTTTCAGAGGTGATGTTGTACAAGCCCATATATCATATAGGCATAACTGAATACTGTTCACAGCAAAACAAGTATGGCCAGAAGCATGGGTAAGTGGAGCTGAGGCAAGGTGGGATAAACTGAGTGTGCAATATCTCTGCCAATCTCATCTTGAAAATCCTTAACCCCAGCTGTTAATAAGGCTTCACAGCGCTTTCCATGACTGGAAATGTAAAATGAACTTCTGTGAGTCCTGCCTTGTGCATCTCTGCCCAGTGCGACTACTCCCCTTGAGGAAGTGCTTTGCCAGAGGTGAAGTCCTTGTTCACCCACAAAGGTAAAGCCTGAAAATGCTTTTTGAGAGAGAGGTCAGCATTAAGGAAGCGGGAGGAGCAGTCTGCTGATGGAAGACTTGGTGGTAAAATTATAGCTTTTTTTCCTGTGTTTTACAGACAGGAGCAGCTGACAAATCTATCCCGTCTGTGATTTTTGTGTGGCATTACAAAATTAGAAAGTTGTTTTTCAATGAACATGAAATTGCTGGAGAATAGAAACAGAAGTGCCATAAATAGCACTGGGTTCTTTGAAGCCACAAAGAGGAGGCTGTTCCACCGGGAGATGCCAGGCCTGGGAACAGGGCTTTGCTTTGTTCTTACACCATTATGCAGCAGCTGGCGTTCTTGGAGCACGACTCCCAGATTTGCTTGTGCTGTTAAGTTGGGACAAAGAGGAGATAGCAATGGGCTGTGAGCAGGGCCCAAGGGAGATCCAAGTCTGTCAACCCTTCTGCCTCAACCAGGCAATGCTCTTCTAAGGAGACACATGGTAGGGTAAAGAACAGGTCTGCAAGTAAAATTTGGAAGGGCATAATTATTTGAACCCCACGAGTATTACATTTCTGTGTTGTCACAGGAGGGATAAAGAAATCCCAGTTCTTTTTCTTAGTAGGTACAGCTTGGTCTCTAATGTCCTTGTCACTATTGTCAGTGGGTTTTACACTGGGGATGGTGGCAGCTGACACAACAGGGCACCCGCTGTAGATTGTCCACTCCTCCTGGAAACAGCACTAAAGTGTCCTGTTTGAACCATTTGGCTAAAAATGCAACTGAGGAAACAACAGGCACTGAGGGGGTTAGTGCTGAGACTGACTGAAACCCCTCTGTGGTTGTACCCCAACACCAGGAAGGGCAAATCACAAGCAGCTTTGGTTGGACGCAACTCCCCAAAGGTGTCACCTAATAAAGATGGTTGAATGGGGCCCAAACCCCCACAAGATAACTGTAGAAGCCCACTACATTATATGTGTTGCAAACTCATGTGTCTGGGGAATCAAGACCCCACGTCCTACATCCCTGTCTGCTTTCTGGGTGGTTGATAATCTTGCCTTGAAACTCGGAGCCGCTTTCTCCCCCAAGGCTGTCAATTACTGTGCCCCAGCTTTGGACAGCCCCTGCTCAGATTTCAGCATTGGAAATGAGGATGGTCATTAAAACTCATTGACCTTCAAAAGAGCCCCAAACTAAACCCTGACAATGTTTTTAATAAGGGTAAAGTGCTGTCTCTGAAGGCTTTTGTCTCATGTGCCACATGCCAAATAACAGCACAAGAGGTGCTTGTAACAGGGAACTTTATTAAACTTTATTAAAGGACTCGGAGGAGTGAGGGCTGCATCTTTCAGCCTGGTCATGGGAGAACTGCTGCAATAAAACTTAGTTTTTAAACTAGGCTACAGAAAGTAGGTTTAACCGCTGTCCGTGCTTTTATTATATGGGTATACACAGAAACATTTTCTTAACTAATGCACGGTGGGTTTAGATGCCTGTGAACCTCTGTGCATGGTGCTGCTAAATTGCTTGCTCAGCTTTTAGTCTATGAATGGTGCAGGGATAAATGCTCCGTGGAGCCAAGCTTGAGGATGGACAACCACAAAGCAAGAGGGTTAAGCGCAGTTTCTCCAAGGAACAGTAGCCAAGACTTAGGAGAAAAAATGGCCAAAATCATCAGCTGAAGTAAGTAACTCAAGAAGGAGCTGGGCAGGTTTCCAGGGCTGCAGGGTATGAGGTAAAGACATTAACAGGATTTTGGGGTTTAAGATAATGAGAGATTGGTTAGTGATTGGGAATTCCTGGACTCACAAGGCTTAGGAAATGCTGGAAACATGGCCATGGATTCCTCGCCTGGGGGGAAGCAGGCACAGGGGCTGCTCTGTGCCCATGTGCACCATGTCAGTGCTCCCCCAGCCAAGGGAAGGGTGAGCTCCTCATTTGTTCTGGCCTGCCTGACCACTTGGCAGCCATAGAGCAATGGCTAGTGGTCTGCACCCAGAGGAGGATGGTTTTACCTCCAAGGCAGGGGGTCTTTTGGATATTTTTGTTACATTCCCTATTACAGTTATTTGGACAAAGGAGTTGGTTCTTTTCAGGGACAAAACTCACAAAACCCAGCCAGTGACCTCAAGAGCACAACAGGGTGTCTGCTTGCAAATTGTAACTTCTAAGGTTTTAATGCCAAACTCTGTCCTTGATTTTGGAGGAGTGGGAGAAAAAAAATTTGATTTTAAAAGTTTTCTGACAGAGTTGTGTTAAGAAGATGAAGATCTAAGTCTGGGCAGACCCAGAGACAGGTTAGTGTGTGCTGGCATCCTGCTGAATAGCCAGCAGGACCTTGGATGATGGATCAGTCACCTTAATGAGCTTCTTACTTGTCTTTGCCCTTGGGTTCCTCCTGATTTTCTGCACACTGGGGGCTGGAGCTGACCCTCTCAGATCTGACCCAGAGGGCTGCCCTCCTGCTGCCCTTTTGTGCCTAGTGATCCTGAGTGATGTGAGCCAACACATTTTCCATGCCCACCAGGAGAGGGAAGATAACTACTCAAAAGCCTTTGCTTACTATCTACTTGTTTTTCTTTTTTTTTTTTTTTTTGGAATATGCATGAAGTACACATAGCACAAACTAACAGAGCCCAAGCCTGTCATCTTCAGATGGGCATGGAAGATGGAGCTGGACCTTTCTTAAAGCAGTTTGCTACAATTAGGTTGTGCCAAAACTGGAACACAAGTAGCATCGCATCTGGCTGCACAAGGGTTGATGTGATCATAGGACATCTCTTAGCTTTAAGTTTTCTCCACAAGTAAGTGATCATTGCAAATTTTTTGTTGTGCTTTATGGCAATCAACAAGAGATTGATTAACTAGTAATAAAACAAGTATCTTTCCAGAAAAAATAAGAAACAGCACTACCAGCAGTGTCTTCACAAACACCACAGAGTCTGAACTAAAAATATACAATGTTCAAATGCTATAGCTATGTGTAATGGAACTGGTTAATTTTATGCCTATGGGTAAATTTTCTGTCTTTGCCTCCCTGAAGAATTTGCTTCATCTTGATGCATTTCATTGTTAACCAAGGCTCCAGGACTGGTGCAAAGATATGGGGAGTTTCTTGTACTAGAAAGGGATATTAAAATGCTGAAATATTTTCATGCACTAGCCCTTGTTTACTAAAACACTTAATCTTCACCTAATGTAATCCTGTACCATAACACTTCAAAACCCTCTGAGAAAGCCCTTTCTTCATTCATTTTTACCCACCTTTTCCTAGAAGAGGCATGTCTGCCTTATGGGGGCTTGGGAGTGTACTAGTATATCCTCCCCAGTGAGGACATGGCTAGCTGATTAGCATACACAAGAAAATACCCAAATAACAAGGTTAAACCCAACAAATTCTCCCCACTTGCAGTGATCCTACACAAACAGGAGATAAGATATGGGAAGAAACATAAAATCATTAATGTTGGAAATGACCTTCAAGATCATCAAGTCAACCGTCTACTAAATATTATCAGAACCACTAAACCATGTCCTGAAGTGCCACACTGTATATGTAGATGTTTTTTTAAACACCTCCAGGGATGATGATTCTTCCACTTCCCTGGGCAGCCTGTTCCAATGCCTCACTATTTTCTCAGTAAAAAAATTTTTTCCAACTATTCAACCTAAACATCCCCTCTAGCAACTTAAGTCCGTTTCCTCTTGCCCTATAGAAATGTTATATGATACAAGCTATACCATAAGGGACTGGAGCACAATGTTAGTGGCTACATCACTAGCTGGGTACACAGGTTGTTCAGCACCTTAGCTAAGTGGAAAGCTGGTGGCAATGAATATCATTGCCTGGTGGGAAGTGGAGATTCAGGCCTGGAGACTGGTCTCTACAATGTGGGTCCAGGTCCATCCACAGCTCTGGAGGCTAAGAAAAATTTAAGGGCCAAGTGAACGACATCTAGTTTCAGACAGGGTGTGAAACTTAGCAATTCAAAAGAGGTTGATTTCTTCTTTTTTAAACCCATAAAGTGTTGAATTCCTGTTTAGAGGGAAAATGGCTAAACTTTGACATTCACTGCTCTTTTTCGATATTCGCTGCATTCACAACTTTTACATTTACTGAGTTTCCCACATTAGGTCAATTTTCCTGGAAGAAATCATCCAGAGGAACAATGTGCCTTTTGTTAAATCAGCCGGTTGAGTTAAATAATGCTGCTTTCAGACTCCTCCACGATAACAGAAAAAGCTTCGTGACCTTTGGTTTGCTGTCTGCCATCATCTCAAGTTAGGCTGGGCTTTGTAGGCTGTGAGGTGACAGACAGGATGCCCCAGACCCTCTGAAGAGGTGCATCTCTTTCCTGGAGTAAGTTCTGGGCAGATTCCATCCAAAAACATGGGGAGATGCTGCTCTGCAAAGCACTGGACTTGAAGGGTGAGGGTGGCCAAGGAAAACCTGCTGGGTGGGATGAGGAGACGCCAAGTCTAGAGTCCAACACCTACTCAGAGGCACTTAACAGGAACTACTCTCCTTGGCACTTGAGAGGATTAAACAGCAATGGAAAAGGAACTCTCTTAGGGTCTCCTCTGTCCGAATCTGTGCCTGGGCATGCTTATTGTTGACCACTTGCTTTTGTTTGTATCAGCCTGGGTTTGGATCATTTCCCACCTTTTTCTAGCCGTCTGTCTCACAGCTATTTTTGTGCTCATTTATTTTAGCAAAATGAGTTCTCCTTTCTTGCTTTCCCTTATCCCTCCATCATTTTTGGTGGTGGTGGAGGGAGGCATCTTTTGCCTTCTTGGGTTTTTTTGAGAATAGCTGCTTCCTTCTTTTTTTTTTTTTTCAACCTGCAAATCACATCACTGAGGCACATCAGTGAGGGTGCACATCAGTGCTAGCGATGCAGGAAGCTTCTAAAAACCACATGCTGTCTACAATGTCTGTAACGGATTTTATCACAGGTGTGCTATGTGGAATATGCAAAGAACACCTCAAAAGGCTCACATGGCACTTCGTTATAAGGGTCATTATTTAGGCGCTCATGTAATGACTTGCTGCAGATGCTTAGTGTACATGACAGACTTGCTTTAGCAAATCACTTCTGAAATCTTTTAGCCAGACCATCTGGATAATGCTGAAAAAGGAACAGAGTGGAGTCTCATTTAGGGGACTTGTACATAATGGTGACTGAGATTTAACTTGTGTATAAAGTAACTGTCCATCTGCCTATCAATTCTGAGCCACCTCAGGTTGTGTACTAAAGAGAAACGATGATTATAAAGAAAAAAAGAGCAGCTGATAGGCTTTGACCTGCTTGAGATAAGTTAAAGCATCAGAATCTTTCAACTTCTTTGTAAATCACTGAGCTGCATTTGTAGAGACGTTTTGCTTATATTCTATGATTCCACGTATTGGATTAATTGCATGAGATACAAATTTTAAATGATATCTTGGCCTTTGGTAGTATCTAGCTCTTCCCTAACTGAATAATTTCTCTGATAAAAAAATCACAGCTGATGAATTAAAAAGCAGAGGAGAAAGAATATATTTTCATTGCTTTATAAAACTTATTAATGAGTTTAGAGATATAAAATCACATGCTAAAAACCTAAATAAAAAGAATTCGTGCTTTTTGACATCCAATGCACAAGCATCACTAACACCAGCCCATATCTGGGTATGCATGTTAATCTAGATCTTGTGTATTTTAACATCTCTGCTTCCAGTCTGTCCTTCCAGAAAAAGACTAGACCTTATGGAGGCTCCTTCGTCTGCTGGGACTAGTTGCAGTGGAGAGACAAGTGACTGAGTGGGGAGTGAAGAGGGTTTTTTTCTGAGCTGGCACTAAATCAGAGGAGAGGTTCAAGTTCCTAAATGCACCATAACAAAGAGGGAAACCTGCTGTTTCATGAGTGTGGAGACATCCTTGAGTGAAATGGCAGAATAAGGGAGAGAAAGGTGACTTCTTAAAACACATTCTCCGTGGCACTTGCAACGACTGCCCCCACTTCACTGCCCCATTGGTGCTCAGCTAAGACCTTTGCAGTGAATTTGTGAAATCACCAGGAACTGGCGTTCCTCCCTGCCACAAGCTACGCTAGCTAGGAGCGGGAAATAGTCTCTGTCCTCTTCAAATGAAAAGATACCATAAAAGGAGAAGTGGGAGATGCCACGGGGAGCAGCTGTGGTGCTGCTGCAGCCCTGTGTGCACCAGGTCAGCAGAGCCTTGAGAGAGCAGGAAGTGTGAGGAATGGGCTTCTTTCAGTGTTTGCTCTTCCCAATACAGCTGTTGCCCTTGGATGCCAGCTTGGTATGGCTCCCCACCATGGGTATGCTTGCCAGGCTTTGGCTGCCTGCATGCTCAGCCCTTGTACCATTAAGTCTGTGCTTAAACACAAATACAGTCCTTAAGCCAGGGTCTTATAGCAAATAAAGTCAGCAAGTTTGCTGGTGACACAAAACTGGGAGGACTGGCTGTCACAACAGAAGGCTGTGCTGCCATCCAGAGATACCTGGACAGGCTGGAGAGGTGGGCAGGGAGAAATCTAAGGAAGTATAACAAGGGCAAGTGTAGAATCTTGCATCTGGGGAAGAACGACCCCAGGTACCAGTACAGGTTGGGGACTGACCTGTTGGAAAGCAGCATAGGGGAAAGGGACCTGGGGGTTCTGGTGGACAGCAGGATGACCATGAGCCAGCAATGTGCCCTTGTGGCCAAGAAGGCCAATGGTGTCCTGGGGTGTATTCGAAGGGGTGTGAATAGTAGGTCAAGAGAGGTTCTCCTCCCCTTCTACTCTGCCCTGGCAAGGTTGCATCTGGAATATTGTGTCCAGTTCTGGGCCCCTCAGTTCAAGAACAGGGAACTGCTTAAAAGAGTCCCATGTGGAGCCACAAAGATAATTAAAGGAGTGGAACATCTCCCTTATGAGGAAAGGCTGAGGGAGCTGGGTCTTTTTAGTGTGGAGGAGACTGAGGGGTGACCTCATTAATGTTTATAAATATGTAAAGGGTGAGTGTCAGGAGGATGGAGCCAGGCTCTTCTAGTGATGCCCAATGATAGGACAATGGGCAATGGGTCCAAACTAAAACAGAGGCAATGCCAAAGAAATTTAAGGAAAAACTTTTTCATGGTGAGAGCGACAGCACTGGAAGAGGCTGCCCAGAGGGGTTGTGGAGTCTCCTTCTCTGGAGGTGTTCAAAACCCACCTGGACGTGTTCCTGTGTGACCTGATCTAGGTGATCCTGCTCTGGCAGGGGGGTTGGACTGGACGATCTTTCAAGATCCCTTCCAACTCCAAACATTCTGTGATATACTGACAAATGTAAGGTCTCGCTTCTCCTGTTGCATCTGGCTTGCTCTCTTGGAACTGTGCCACATCGAAAGTGGGGCACGTCAGAAAAACCAAGGGAGGACTACTGCATCTGTATCCCTAGTATGATTTTGATAGTTTTGGCCATATTGTGTGACTTCTTGCTGAAGGGATGCAGTGAGGTACTGAGTCCTTTCCCCTCACAATGACAACAAAGAAAAAAGACCCAGAGTCTCTGTGTTCCCTGTTCACCCTCCATGGTGAGGAACATGAACAGGGTTGGGGACAGCTGGGACTGGGAGGGACCGGTAGAGAAGTTTCAGATAATTCAGGTGGAAACAAAAGGTTAGGAGAGGAACAGCTGGTGGGGTCACCAGCTTGGATGGGGGAGTGTGAGCTGTGTGGGCCAGCAAAGACACCTAGATGTCCTTCTGCCTGCAAAATCTGTCTCTGCACTACCCTTCCCTGCACTGCCTGATCAGGAGGAGGGGATAAGGCTATGTTAAGGTTGCTCCTTTGCTACCACCAAATATTTCTGGGACAGGGACAGCATATGCAGCACTATGATAACAGGAAGGCATGTTCCTTGCTGCAACATTTCTCTGCTGGCAGAGGAGCATCCCTGTCCCCACCCAAATGCATTTCTATTAAAAAAACCCAACGAACCTTATTTATAATTTTTGATTTGGAAACAGTAGGTGACCTTATGGATGTTGAACCAATCTAAGCTGAAATACAGATGGTATAGATGGCAAGGTGCATGATTTAGTCATGATTACAGCAAAAATATCTGGGACACCATTCCTTGTATCACTCTTATGTATAACACATTTTCCTAAAGAAATAATGTTATTGTTTGGACTTTCTCCAAACCACTGTCTGCATGTAATATTGTCTTCTTGCTCAGAGAGCCTGGCCAGAGATGTTAACCAAAAAAAATATTTAATGATTTGAACTGAAAAGGCTGTTGCTAAAATCTTGTTTGTGTCGAGTTCTCAAGTTCTGGTATAAAAAGGCCCTTTTTTATTATTATTATTTTTAGAGAGATGTATTTAGCTTGTAGGTGCTCAGTGAATAGTTCCACCCTCAGCAAGAGATTTCAGGGACTTCAGAATTCTGGCTTGTGCTAGAAAGAACTAATTTATATGCATTTAAAAAGGAAAACCACTTACAAAATTAGTATTCAGGGAATTTACATGCTTTAGTCCAGTCTCTATGTCACTGTTTGATGATGTTAACAAGCCTCAATTCATCCTGAACACGTGCCTGGGGTAGGGAAGGAGTTTGCTTTCTGCCTGCTACTGATGAGGATCCTTGATCACAGAATTGAAGGGCTGAAGCAATGGGACCATAACAGTTCCCCTGTGGTGCTGACTTCAGAAGCAGAGATGGGCCTCTGACCCTACCTACCCTGTCGCAGGATAGTTTGGCTTTGCATGGCCCTCAAAAGGGGTCTTGGCTAGGATCCCACTCCTGCTTGTGAGCCTAATGTACCTCCGCTGCCAAGCCTCTCCTGGCTTTGGGATGTGGTTTTTATTGCGGGTAATTTTTTTGCTGCATCCATGACTGGTAGATCTTCTCAGCCCTGCTCCTTCATCTGCATTTCTCCATCTCTCTCCTAACAGTGCTTGCACTGGCACCCATGAGAAGACAGTTCAGGATGATGAGCAAGTTGAAAATGAGGATTTTGTCCTTCCCGTTCTCTTCCTTTATGGTTTAGAACTTGGGGAGCTCTGGTGCCAGATTACGTTCAGCTGGTAGGATCTGCAGCCTCAGGCAACCAGGGGCAGAGTCCAGTTTCCAGCCCAACCTGACTTTGCACGGCTCTGCCTGTCCAAATTCAAAGCAAAACTGTATGTGATGGGTGGGGAATTCAGGCTCAAAGTCTGAGTGTGGTGGTTGTTGTTTTGGTTTGGTTTTTTTTTGTGTGTGTGTTTTGTTTTGTTTGTTTGTTTTGTTTGTTTGTTTTTTTGCTTTCCCAACTATCAGTATACTTACTATGATTAACTTTTCCATGAAGAGGATCATGCTATAAGTGTAGCATTGAGGACACAGCATTTTTCTGCATGCAGTCATGCCAGATGTTCAGACTAATGATGCTATGAGTAATGTTAACAGTATCTATTTGCTTTTTGTAAAATGGATTTGTCATAGGCTTATTCATCCTGTCAAAAGCTGGACAACAGACAGGCATGAAAAAGAAATGATTCAAATTTTGTAATGCTGTCCTCGTCTTTGAAACTCCTCCCCCCCACCATCACCTTCATCCTGAAGAACGTTGAATCTCTTCCTCAAATCTTCCAACATACACTTATTGCCCAGAAAATATAGTCGACTTGAAGGCATTTTATTCAGTGATGCTGCTGTTCACATTGTCACAACAATCTCAAAAACAAAAGTACTTCTGAGTCAGGCAATTTGTTACCTGTTTATTTTGATGACACTGTGAACTCTAGTGTTGTATTTTAACTTCTTTGAAGACTGAACAATACAAATAACCTTTTAATGCTTGTAATAGAGTATAACTTAGATTTCCTCTTTCTCGGGATTGCTGGTGCAGAACAGATACTGTGCATCACACTGCAAATATGTGCATACTGAGAAATGACCCACTGATAGCGTTGTATTCATGCAGCAATTTTGCAAAAGGACTTTCTAAAATAGCCCGCTTACAAATCACTACAAGACTGGTGATAGAGACAGAATTTTTCCAGTTTTAAGTATCAAAATGTCTGGTGTAAAGTTTATCTCCAAGAAGATGAAATCCTTAACAACAACAAAAAGAAAGCTGAACAGTTTGCTTTGCAAGCCCACTTTTTTTTTTTCCTAAGGGAATTTGTTCACTATAAAATATTGGAAACAATCCCACATTCTTGAGATAGAGATCACCAACATTCCCAGCATAGAGCATGGTCACATCAAACATCTCCACAGAATTGTCTTGGAAAAAATATCCCTAATGGCACAGTCCTATATGGTGTGTGAGGCATCTTCCTCCAACGGATACCATCCACTAACCATAACACGCAGAGCACCAATCCAGGGTTAGACTGTAACATAGCTGGCATGATGCTCAGGGATTGCTGGACACCTCTTCCATCAGCTGAAATGCGTTCCACATGTAATGGACCATGTAAGCTGTTTCCACGTGTCGAGTGCTGTTAGTATACAGCATACGCAGGGGCTGAGGGGAGAAATGTTACTTTCCTTTTCTGACCTTTCAGAAAGGTCAGGATAGGAGAAAGTGTTTGCTCTCCATAGATGCTGGCAGAACAATTAGTACATGATAAAATGCAAGTTATTTCTTTGATATTTTTAAAGATGGGGCCTAACCAGACATGTTTGACCCAGAAGAAGAATGATCTAGGAGCTGAACAGCAGCTTCCATTATATTTACAGAAGAGAAACTAAAGAGCTTGTATTTTTGTTCCTCAACAAATATATTGCACATTCTCATTTTTATAGGAATGTTATTTATTAATAAACATGAAAATGTGCAATAGCCAACACAGCACAATTGCTTGTTTCTTTAGTTAACTGTACAAATGATTTTAATACTTGTTTTGTTATATATATACTTAAATCTTAACTGTATAGATAAAGGAAAATTCTGGTATTCTTGCGTCTCTTACCTGTACTCTCAGCGAAGCATCAGGGTTCAATTATTTTGAACTGATTTTGCACATATTATACAGTATCTGAACCTGTTGTATGCTTGTTTCCTTAAATATTACATCACTATATTTGATGAGCAATTAGGGTCCTCAGTCTGAATTCAGGCTAATGGATAAGCTCTAGCATGGCATTTGCAATCATTTTTGACACCTAGTGTTGGTAAAGGAAAGAAGTAGAAAAAAGGAAAAAGACTGTTGGAGTTGAAGATTGTACAAGTCCCTGCTAAACATCCCTGCACGTCATGCTAACCCATCACTTTTACATGTAGTTGCGTGAAGCTGCTTATGCCTGTAAATGTTGAACATGATTTGCTCTGGTTAAAATCCCATCTGCCTGGGCTTTCTGTGTTTTTTATTTTTTCATCTCAGTTAAATAATAATCCTAAATTACTTTGTACTAGCTGGCTAGTGAGTATGAACACATTCCATATATAAACAGAACTAGACCAAAACCTGCATTTTAAGAGGTAGTTAAAATCACTACTGCTGCTGTGACTAATGCTATTAAAGCATTAGAGATAGGTCAGGACCTGCCCCAACTGGCAGCTCTATTCATTAGCTGAAATAGTGTCTTTTCATAAAAAACAATCAATGTGAAAGTGCCTTAAACTGTGAGAGGAGATGGAAAATACCTTAACGTGCTCTCAGAGGGAATGAGTGACACACGGTGCTGGTACATACATTGCAATGAGAGCAGCCACTGGTGCTGCTGTTAGTTAAACAAAGCCACATTATTCTTCAGCATTTTACTAATTAAAAATAAAGGCAAATTAAGAAGCTCTGTGAGTCCCAGGGATGGGAAAGAAGAGTGTGTGCTGAATTGCTGAGCAGTGAAATAACACTGTCCTTATGAGACAGGGAAAAGCACAGCTGCTGCTTTGTTTTCCCTGGGGTAGTGATGGGCATTAAAGCAGGTGAGAGATGCATGGCCCAGGGAAAAATATGTCCCAAACTGCTACAATTTAAAGAGACGCTGTCAGGTCAAATATGCTCTGCAATGAAGCATTGTTAAATGCAAAACACAAACCACCTTCTTCTCAAAAAGATAAAAGTTTCATTCATTTCTTCTCCCTTTCTCTCAAAATATACCTGAACTGCTTCCACCCTCTCCCAGGGTGGATCTCCCTTCTAGCTGGGTCTGTCCCCTGAGATGGCTGTATCCTCTGGGCCCACGAAACATGAACTGAAACACTACAGAAATCTCCTGGAACAAAGAATAAAACCAAACACTACAGGAAGGTAACTTCAAATAGCATTACATGAAATACAATTTACAGTGATAATCAAACAAATGGTATAAAATTGGATTTACCTTAGCTGCCTCTATATAACACTATTTTTTAATGATAAAGATAACAGTATTGTCCTGCATGCAGGTCTAAGGTGAGGAAGTCTGTCCACTCAAGTGATCTAGACTCTGTGCAGTCCATTTGCTAATTAACTGTAATAAAGTGCTTTTATTTTTTTGAAGGACTGCTGCCACTGAAAGCAGAGGTTCTGAACGAATTCCCATGTAAAAACATTTACTAACAGACTTACTAATACACCAATTCTTTATTGCATGTAGTGTCTCATCATACGTTTACAGAACCAAGATACTTATGTTTGGAAGTGTATTTCTCCTTATAGCCACGACTGTGCATATGTGTGTGTACATGCACTTGTCCCAGCTGGAGACAACCTTCTCAACCTTCTCCTCCCAATTCCCTTCTCTCTAAACAGGAATTGCATCTTCAACCTCTTTGTTGTCACATATATAGTTATCATAACAATACTAACAAGCCTTTGAAAAACGTCTTCCGTCCTCTCTTGCCATAAAAAGTTTCAAAGCTGGCCAGGCTTTGAAACACATCCGAAATATGGGGTATTTTTGATGCTTTGGCAAAGGTTTTGGGTTCAGGACTGATGGAGTAGAGAACAACCACTAGGAACTGGACCCTTTAAAACACAGACAGTTGTATTGAACAAGATCAAATTAATTTGCTTCCTCCCCTCCAAATATACTGCTCACAGCATGGGTTGAGCAACTGTGGGATTAAGAGAAATATTAGAAGTGAAGGATTGCAATTCCTCCTTCAGATACTTATAAGTACTCTCCCTTGACTTTTTTCTATTCAGTTACCCTCAAATTAATATCAGCAGAGTATCAGTAATGATGCACATCCCCTGATCCAGCTTAATTAAATCACACACTCAATTCATCACATTTTCAGTGTTCCTGATGCACTAGAAAATAGCTATTATCTAGCAGATAAAGAGGAATTACTCCCTCATGGGACAAGCCAAACAGCTGATTGAATTATGCAGGATAGTTATAAAGACTTAATTTATATTAAATATACCCCAACATAGATATTTTGCTAAGATAAAAATTGATTTTTTTTCTCCTATTCTTTTATAAAAACAAACTTATCTTCTCATGCCTAGGTATCTCCTCCAGTTTCATCTTCAAAACACCCAGGCAAAACATACCATGAAGGAGCTCTAGCAAAGTGTTAGTAACTTTTTTTGTCTCCCAACCAAAAAGGCACCTCCACATACTGAGGCCACTTCAGGGATTCTGTGTAACAGTGCAGTGGGAGCATCCTTGGTCATGCAAAGGAGCCACCGCAGCAGTTCCCTCCTTAGAAACGCTGCCGCTGGGTTCTTAAAGCCATTTTGACCCTTTCCCCTTACTTTTCACAGGCAGAACTGAAGGAATCTATTTTTGTTTTGTATTCTTTCTTAACAGCCACTTTCTCTAGATCTGACAACTCTGAGCACCGTGCCTGATCAGATAATGAATGTTTACACGTGACGGTCAGTGCTTCCAAACTGCTCCATTGTTCCCAGCACACAGCGGTGAAGCCCCGATGCCCGTCAGGACAAGAAGGCAACAGCAGAGGAAGGAAAGGTTTCCTGTCTGACAAGAGCAGTCCTGTTGAAATCAGAGATGGAGTTAACTACCCATTCAAACGTACACACACAAACCACTGAAACAGACTGCCTGGCTCTGCCTTGCGTAATAGTATCAAATCCCAGTGAACCGTGTTTAATAAACCAGGGTGAGATGATACCACGGAGCTGGCAACATGGCAGGCAGATCACAAACTGTCCTTTATTTATTTGTCCCTCCGGAAAAACATTCACTCTGCAGCCATCCTATGATTTATCTGTGCCCTGCTGGAATTCTTTGAACACGCTAAGTCAGTTGAGAGATTTTGGGTGAAATTTTACAGCCCAGCTGTCGTGCAGATTTGGGTCAGTTGCCTGATTAGAGAACAGTAGATATTTTATTAATAAATGTATTTATCCTCAGCTTTAGGATTCAGATCTCCATCAGGAGTGGCTTTCTTCTTTGAATTCATGCGCTTTGACGTCAGTGATGCTTAGGCACTTGACAACATGGTAGATGTGAAGATCTGCTGCAAGATCTGGGGGATCTCTTTGGTATCCATGGCAATAAAAGACCGGCCTGCTGGAAGCATCCTCTGCAGCCTAAGAGGCAGAATAAGGGACAAGAAACAATTACCATTTCAAATTATCTCCTTTTTCAAAAGGATGTTTTTCCTTTTGACTACCTTCCCAATCCATGCTGTTCACCTTGCTGTCACCATGCAATTAAAGGCTCGGGAAAGCAGCAGTGGGAGGAAACACTGAGAGCAGCTAAGTCACAGAGGTCCTTTCAGCAAGACAATCAAGAGTGTTTCTAGAGATTTCTATTCACATCCTCTTTTTGACATGCAAAAACTCAGTCTTGATCAAGGTACCAGTGACCCCCACAAGGTATTACCACAATTTGTTTTCTGAGGGCAGCTAGAGATTTACTCTGGAAATGAAGAGATTTCCCTACTCTAAATATATTACTGTGACTCCACAGCTCTTTCAGTTCAACACCTCCAGTGATTCTAATTGTGCTGTTTGCATTTCCTCTTTGAGATGGCAGCAGATTAGATGGAAAGATATTTTTTTTGCAAAGATTTTTCTTCACAGCTTAAGCCCCCTTAAAAAAAGCTAAACAAGATGCATGTTACAAACCCCATTGCCCTTATGTCCACTCAGGAGGCTTGGAATTTATTTTTTGTCTGCTTTTTAAAGGAGTTTATGCTCCACATAATTTTTCCAATGCTAAGTTATGTCTCACTTGTAAAGTGAGTTTTTAAAAGAAGCTGCAGGAGAGAATTCCCTTCTCCTTCCCCCACAGCAGTTACAGGAAGGCTTTGTCTAATTCTGCACTTCCACGTACACAGAAATGCATTTCAGTGACAGCATTGTGTGCATTTTCCATACCCAGTGAGCTAGGCAATTATACAATCTCCTTTTACACAGCAGGATAAGGTCAATGCTTTTTTTTTTTTTTTCTTTTTTTTATTCTTAGCAGAAGTAAAAGGACTTTCTGTAATTATAATCTTTCAGAATGGATTCTCTTCATGCATAACGCAGCTCTGGTGGACAGACCTGCAGACACAACTAATAGTGGCTGTGCAGCTGTATCTTTGAACCCTTTTCTGACTAAAACTATGTACCCAGGGCCAATTCCTTTTGGGCCTTCTCTCATTCTGCTCTAGTTGAAGACTTGAACAGAAGCAGAGAAGGCACTGTTGGCATCTGTGGCTGTACCAGCCTTTTGCTGCACATACTGGTCCTCAGAATTTCCTTCTTTTCCCATTTCCTGCTTTTCCCCTGTGCCCATACAATTTAAAATGAAATTACATAGTAGCACTAAGAATAAGGATACCGGCTCAGTCGCTTGAAATAATTTATGTCTCTAACACAAGGGGAGTATCTGAGTCAAATTTTTGGCTGATTTGAAGAGCATTAAACTCCAGCTTTTTTTGCTTTCATTACCTTTCTTTGACCCCCACACATCAGGTTGCATACTGTACTGGACAATGGCAAAGGCATCATGTCTCCATCATGATCACACAGTGATATTACGTATGGGGATGGTGAACATCCGACAGTGGAAGGACAGCATCAAGTGCTCCCTTTTAGATGTGCAGCAAGATCTGAACTAGATGGCCTTAAGGGATGTCTGCAAGGACTCACAAACTAGTCTCCAGCCTGACACGTCAGAAGCTACAGCTTCTCACCAGCAGATAAAAAAAAAAACAAACGAAAGCATGATGGATGAAAACTTGGATATGAGCCAGCAATGTGCACTCGCAGCCCAGAAAGCCATTTGTAACCCGGGCTACATCAAGTGTAGCCAGCACACTTGTGAGACCCCACCTGGAGTACTGCATCCAGCTTTGTGGCCCTCAGCACAGGAAAAACATGGACCTATTGAAGCAGGTCTAGAAGCAGGCCATGAAAATGGACAGGGGGCTGGAGCACATCTCATATGAAGGAAAGCTGAGAGAGCTGCGTTTGTTCAGCTTGTAGAGGAGAAAGGTCCAGGCAGACCTTACTGAGGACTTTTAACATATAAGGGGGGGGTCATAAGAAGGATGGAGAGAGACTATTTCCCAGGGCCTGTCGCGACAGGGCGAGGGGCAAAGGTTTTAAACTGAAAGAGAGCAGGTTTAGACTGGACATAAGGAAGAAATTTTTTATGATGAAGGTGGTGAGACACTGGAAGAAGTTAACCAGTTGTAGATGCCCCATCACTGGACAGCCAGGTCAGAAAGGTCTTTGGCAACCTGATCTAGTGGAAAGTGTCCCTTCTCATGGCAGGGGGGTTGGACTAGATTATATTTAAGGTCCCTTCCAACCCATACCATTGCATGATTTTATGATGCCACAATCAAAACCTTAGTGTAGACCACCAGCATGGGCAACTATGCCTAATTTCACTGAAATAAAAGCAAAGTTTAGATATATGATGAAAGGAAACAAAGAAAGTTATATTAGCCACAAACCAAACATACTTACCTGTCTGCCTGGTCTCCTAAGGATCCTATGAAAATGGCAAAAGCATTAACTTGAGTATTGGTGGTCAAGACCTGGGCAAACCTTGCTGGCTGAATACCGTATCGCTCGAGATTTGCATCACTCAAGACAATAACAAAATACTCATCAGCATCTTCCTTGGCGATTTCACGAATGGCATGCTCTGTCCCTTCCAAGGTATGGTCTCCACTCATGCAGAACTGAGCATGGGCATGCATGACCTGTGTGCACAGCATAAGCAAGTGGAAATACATAAGATGGCTTCAGGAGGAAGTAAATATTCAGTTATGCTGTATTAGGGGATGCTTTCAAAATGTGGACAGTGCTCCAGATACTACAGAAGATGCAGCTTTTTGTACATAATATGCTGTATTTTAAGACAGGCATCGCTTTAAAAAAACACAGTGGGTCAAACAGTCAAAACCCATGGATGGATGCAATTAGACTGGGCCTTAGCGAAAACAAAATACTGTGATTAACTGCAGTTTGAGTAGCTACATTCCTGTGTATTTAAGGAAGAAAACAATGTTTAGTTTCCTAATACTGTGACCAGCTCCTGCCTGTTTATAATTTGCACTGTACTTCCAAACCCTAGCAATCTCACAGTTATTACCACATATCTGACTCTTGACAGTGGCAGCAAGGTTTAAAATTGTCAAAATATTTTGATTCGGCTTTTATGAAGTAAATACACTGTTTTCATTACTGAAGCCATTTCCTACACAGAAGGCAAGGACTTTCAGACATTAGAAAATCCAGTCCTTCTAACCTGAGTAGCTGCTGATCTTGAAAAAGTATTTTTTGCAGGAAGCGATCCTAACGTATCAAGTTCTAACCAGGTAAATCCTAAAATATACTGAATTGTTCTTCATCCCATTACAGTAAAACCTTGGTGAATAAACTCAACTTTCCAACTGTGATTTAACATGTTTTCAACCTAGCATTGGCACTTTTCCCCACTGCTACTGTGACACATAACTTCTTGAAGGTACCAGGCTAAATCACTGACTTGGGATCCCTCTACAGTTCAGATTAGTCACTTACACACTAAAAACGCCACCACATGATTTAGGTAGAGCTATCTTTATCACTGTATGACACTTGGAACTTCCTATAATCTTTGAAAGGTAGTCAAAATGACACATTTTTGAAAGAGCAGTCCAGAAAAAGGCTTTATCTAGCTTCTACTCTTTTGGCATTATTTGTTTTCTGCCATGTCTCTGAAAGGTCCTGTTTCAACTTTATGCAAATACACAGATTTTGCTTTCTTATCTTGCTTTTATTTTACTCTCCTGATGTTCTGCATTCTGTGACTCACCTACAGTCATAAAATCCTTAATTATCTAGCATCAGTTATCAGTAGGATTTACCTTAAGAATCTCTAATCTTTGCTTATTGTTCTTGGGAACTTTGTCACTCCCAACCAAGGTGATGTTGAAGTCATCTCCTGAATGTCCAACAATATCGTACTGCAAGAAAGAAACTTCATCAGTCATCTGTTAGTCACAAATGGCCCTTGGGTCACAATGACAACGAGACAGATCAAAGGCAATTTGCTTTCAACAAGAAAACCCAAATACTGTTCCCTGCATCTGTTTATGAGATGCTTAAGAGAACTACTTGCAATTTCTCACTGACATGAAAACATGGGAAAGGATTGCAAAATAATGAAGTTAAAGAACAGTTACTCATTTCCACAGTCTGTTTTTCACATCATCCCACCAACTGCAGAGCAGTGATGCGTAAGATCAAGACCTTGCCCTCTCATATTGTCTGCTTAATTTTTTAAAGTAGCAATTTTCATCCTCTTGAGTCTGACAAACAAGAAGTGCATTGTTTGAGAGTAGCTCCCATGTTTGATGGGCCTTTTTTGTGACCTCATTCTTCTGTGGAAAAAAAAAAAAAGTATTACAAGCCTTCTTTTTTGAAAATCAGCACTCCTTATTTTTGTGCACAACAGATCAAAGTCATTGCTGCAAGTGTGAAGAGAGATGAATTCCAAGAGTCTCTGTACCCTTTCAAAGAAGATGGTGTGCACATCATTCTCCTGTGAAAGATGTTGCAAAAATGACATGTAGAGCTGTAATAGTTCAAATATCCCATTGAACAAAAAATGTAATATTGGGAAGGGCTTTGTTTTATGTGAGAGTTTTATTGTCATTACATGAAAACCAAGACAAGCTGAGTTATGGCAAGGTCTTGACCTGCCCTTTGTGTTGTGGATGTGTCAGTCACCCCAGGAAGAATTCATGAGCAGGACAAAAGTGGATTTAAGAGCTGTCTACACCAATAGAGCACAGTGCACGGATCTTGAGCTCAGAAAGACCCGAGCTGGCAATTCCTCAACATGGACTTGCCTCTATTTCCCCCTGGCTAGCTGGCATAGATCTGCCTTTAGTTGATGGGGAGCCCTTGTGCAGTATTTTGCCTTTCCATTATCTTTTATTGAAGTACTGCCTACAGGTCCCTGCCAGGTTCACCATCCCTAATTCCCACATAATCATTTGGTAAAAGGGAGGTCAGTCCTTCAGAGTTTTTCTGTCTGTTCTTTCCTATTGAAGACCACTTCAGTGGTCAGGTCCTGGAGACTGGAGAAATGACATTCTTTATCAACAAAGATCTTTTTACTTGTTTCCATAACACTAATTTACTTAAAAATAAATCAAAAGAAAACTATAGCATCTAGAACAACACTTTTAAAGGTGACACCTCCTTCTGCAAAACAGCAAACATGCCATATACTATAGATTATTTCACCTGAAATCAGATCATTTTATGGCAGCCTCACATAACCCAGACCTGCTTCCCCTAGGAGATCTTTATACAATCTCGTCCCCATGCAATCCCATTTCTTTCTGCTCTGTTGGCTTTTCCCATTCCCATTCTCCTTAGCTATTCCATTTCTAGTATTTGCTACCCAGTCTCACATAAAGCTTCCAGTCTGACACATGCTTTCTTTTCATAACCAATTTCTTATCACCAGTAACGCTTCAGACTCTCTTTGCTGATGAATATTTAGTGGGTGTTTCTGTCTTCCAAAAACAACTGCACTTCACAGAGAAAAGACAACGGCAAATGAAAATACACAAATTTTGAGAATAATGTTGAGGTTACATTTATCATATTTCCAAATTAATACAGGAATAAAATCCAGAATGTGAACCACACCAAAAGAGAGCATGCACTCGTATTGTTTTAAAAGCTAGAGGTTATTCAAATCAGAGGAACTAAATAAAGCAGTGGTGTAATGGAGCGGAAAATATACAGTGCTAATGTGGTTCTTATGTAATGCCAGAAATACCCACAGATCTTCAGGGTAGGCTCTTAATTGTGGAATCCTGCACGTCCTTTGCTGAGCAGCTTTGCATTTGGTATCATTTTTAAATCAACAACTTAATTACGAAAAGCAAAATGCCATCATTCTCCTCTGTAAAAAGAAGGTTGATTTCTTCATAATGAGCTCCTTCCCAGCCCTTCATAGACTTCTCCCAGAGGGTGGCCTGGTATCAGCTCTACCACACTGAGCTCAATGCCAAAGGCCAAACTTTGCTGGTTGGGAATATGATTTTGGTTCTTGACACACACTAACAACAGACCAACATCTCATAGTATCATCAAGGCTGGAAAAGACCTTTAAGACCATCAAGTGCAACCATTACCCCTACTTTACCAAGTCCACCACTCAGCCATATCCATAAGCACCACATCTATACGGCTTTTAAACACATCCAAGGAGGGTGAATCAACCACCTCCCTGGGCAGACTGTTCCAGTCCCTTTCAGTAAAAAAAATTTTCCTAATGTCCAGTTTAAACCTTCTGACCGATTTTTGACTGATTTTGACTGATTTTTTATGTGAGGCCTGGATCAAATCCCACTCAGGTCAATAGAAATCTTCATGAAGGTATCAGTGAGAACTGAGTCAGCTTCAGTAAACTTTGTCAACAATCGAATACTGATATCATCAGAGAGATAAAGATCCTAATTTATACTTCCTTAGTTTCAGATTTTAAGGAAGTTTCCCAGGGACTTACCCATCTTTTCAGATTTTCTTTACTTGAGAATTATAGAAGAGAAATGAAACTTATGTTTAAATTTAACAACTCTTGTGGCTGATTTCCCTGCTGTCACATCTTAAATCAAAGGGGATAAGAAATCAAGGAAAGAAATTGCCTGAGAACTGAGATAAACTTCCTCCTCTTAAGATATCTGCTGGCTCAATATGTGCTTAGTAGGATGTGCTGATATAGGCTATCTAATCACATAAGTGGAGTGGTATCTATTTGCAAGAACACCAGACAGAAGAACATTGAGCACTGTTTTGCTATGGACTGTTCACTTTGGTAGGACTGGTTCAAGGGAGGTTACTCTATGCTTACCTTGGTTTTATTCCCTATAATTTTTCAAATGTCTGAAGTTTTATCCACTGTGTACACATTTCAGGCTGAGTATCTGGGGAGTCAGCCTGGGTTTCAGAAACATGACAGAAAGGTACTTATATCTTTCCAACAACAGGGATAAGGTGGAGGAAATGTTGCTTTGCGCATGTAAAATTCAAAATTTTATTTCTCATGTGGTTTAGAGACAAGATGTGGAATTAAGAGGTGAAGCAATTTCTGGGTCGTGAACCTGGGTTTTCTCAGGCCCATGAAAACTGTCCAGATTAGCTGGTTCACAAGTTACCTCCTGACTTTGCTGCTGCTTGAAGCAGGATGAAGAGACCAGACAAGTAGAGGGAATTTCAGCCTAAATTAAGCCCTCAGACTCCTAAGTTGACCATGGAGTGGTCAAGGTTATTAAGGGATCATCAGCGAGAAAAGGAGCGCTAGGTTGACCTTGCAGTATAATGCCAGTGAAGTCTCGCCCTGCCTCTCACCAGGTTTCTTGTTTCCCTGGGGAAAGCCTCAAAGTCACTGGCCTTACCCATCATCTCAAAAAGGCTGAGTTTAAACTCAGTGTGACAGTCTGTGTGAAGGAAACTACTGTAGCTGCTACATGAAACATCAGAGGCTGACCGGTTGGCCCCCCTCCAGATTCTTGCACAAGGCGGGAACGTACAACCCGGGTTCAGGCAAGATGAGGCTGAAATGATCTGAGCAAACTATTGCAGACACGTAAAGGCATTCACCTGGGAACATCATGTCCTGTCTGCTCCCTCCTTGGCTAGCTGCTTATTATTCTCTGTGTGTGCCCATGCATGCACCCAAGTATGTATACTTACACTTAACAGGTGCTATCTGTTTCTTTGCTGACAGTTTACTACACTATGTGTGATTAAAAAAGGGTGGTGAGGCAGAGGAAAAAAATGTCTGTTTGCTTTGCCCTGGCTGCTGCCTTCAGTGTCAAGTAAGGCTTCCCAAAAAACAGGGTGATATCCTGCCATGCTGTAGAAGAGAAGTGCTGCAGTCACCAGCCCTTGAGTGCTGGTCCTCATGGTCCTCTGACCCCTCTGGAAGTCAAGTCAAGGACCAGAAGTTGACAAAAGCTACAGGTTGCTTTTGGGCAGCTTACCTCCCCAAAGTGTGAGATTGGATGAGTACCTGTGCCTCAGTAAAGGAGGGGACAGGAACATAGCAGCACTGACTTGGATTGACTCAAGTCAACACAGGACTGCAGCCTGGGAGACTCTCTGGGAGGGATGGGAGCAGGCTCCCAGCCAAGCTTTAGCGATGACAGAAGGGAGATGTTTGTCCAGGGGAATGTGTGGAGTCTACTGCAATCTAGGAATACAGAGTTTGGGACAGGAGTAAAACTGGGGTGAAGAAGCCCACTCAGCAAGGGCAAAGAAAGAGGATTTAAATCTCTCACCCAGGTTTTCTTTCAGTAAATTATTACTTCCTCCTGATTTATGTTCCAGTAAAATGAACACTCACTGATTTGATATTATCTTGGTGTGCTCATTTTAAAGAAAAGGTGCGGACAGCTCCACAGCCCTGGCCAGCTGGGACCCCCAGCACATGCAGGCACATGCATGCTTTGTCAAAAGCAGTTTCCTTCCTTTGCAGGAGCACAGAAAAGGGGCCTCTGAGAAGCAAGGATCTGATACTTTTTTCTCATAAATTCCCTAGGAGAATTTATGTGGACAGAGTTAAAAGTGAGAGAAGAGCTGTGATATGATCTTACTCAGAGCTGACTTTTTGTTTTAGAAACTAGATTGCAAGCATAGGCTCTCAGGATAGATCCAGCAGCAAAATACATATTTGCTATTGTGCAGGCTTAATTGAATTAATATATTATCGTGGTACACAGTGGTTCATTTCCCAATAGCCTCAGGTATACTGAGACAAGAGCTGCTCTATTCAGAACTGTGAGTACACAGTATGTAAACATGTCTCCTGAAATAGCATAATTTTCTTTCCTTACAGGTTAGAGCAATCCCTAATCCACTGTCACGTTTTGTACTGAATGGATGGTTGCTGTCGCCTAAAATGGGTAAAATGGAAGACTTTGGCTTCTGCAGCTGCCATGCTGAAAGGTTTTATTTTTTCAAGGCATTTAAAAAGCTGAAAGGGGACACATGTTGAATGCAAAAGGCAGTAGAAATTAGACAAGCCTCTGCCGAAGGGCTAGATCTTTATAAAGTCATCTCTTCTTTGGACAACACTGAACATTCTTTTTCTGAATTTATTTCATATCTTTTGTTTCTTATTTAAATGAAACTATTCTACCAAGCATGTGGAACATTTCTTCTTTCCCTGTATGAACAGCGCTGCCTCCATAATACATTTTAGAAACAGGGAATGCTGAAATGAGCATATAAAATCTGTAGTATCCCTTTAATAGAGCTACAAATAACAGTTCAGGCTTTTTCCTACCAGTTACATAACATGCCATCTATTGAGCCACTTAGAATATATTCAAGGCTTCATAAAATTGCTGTTGTATAATTTGTTGGACATGCTCCCCAAATCTGCCATCATGTGTGCAAATGACGGTAATTAAAGATGATATAAAACCATATGGTTTGTGTGACAGACATAATACTACCTCTGATAAACAAAGAACAAACTGCTCTTCTGTACATTTTCAAATAAATGGCACCTAAAATGAGATGTACGAAAGACATAAGAACTTTAATGCTGCAAAATAACTTGCTTATTATAACTTCTATGTCTAAGTGATGCACCCACACATTTAAAAGGGCCAAGGGGCATTTGTAGGAACATATTTAACCTCCGTTATTAGGATGACTGAGAATGTGGCTTCTATTATCTCAGTCACTCCCACTCTTCTCCTTAATAAAGCACTTCAGAGGAAGCGTGGATGAGATGACATTGGAGGAGGGCTTTGAAACATGGCTGTTCATTTAAATGGATTTCCTGACTGTGGGATGAGCCTCCCATTTACTCCTTGACAGGGAATGATTCACTGCCTGCACTTATGGAAAATGGAAGCAGGCAAGTTGTCCTACACAAGCACAAAAAGCTGACAAATACCTGCTGGCACTTGTCTGGCTTTTTATGAAGGATAACTTTGTTACCTGCTTGGTACAGTCACATATCCAATGGTTAGCTCTTCTGTAGAAGAAGGAAGGGAGAAAGTATTTTCTATGTTCATTCAGTGCTGTAAAAACCAACCAGACAATCAACATCATAGTGATACCAAAGGGTACCACACATGGGGCAAGCTCAGCTGGCAGGATAAAACAACCAAAGAAAAGTTATCACATTAATTCACAACCTTCATTAGCAGAGAACTAAACCAAGCACTAGCAGAAAAGACATCCTGAGCAAAGGCCAAGAATTTGCTTCCAAATTTTGCACTGCAGTTAGATGGCAGAAGGGAACTTTACTATATAAATTCCCTTTGAAGGCTTTGCTCAACAAGCCTCATGGTCCCCCAGGTCTAACGTATGTTTACAAGAAACCCCTCAAATTTGCATCCATGTTGTTGTGACCCTTGCAGACGGGGCTACAACAGGAACAGGTAACAGGAAGCATAGCTGGAGGCAAAAATATTCCTATTTTTATAAAAACAGGCAGGTAGAGGATAGGGAGGCGAAAGAAAAGTTATAAACTGCAGGTTTCTCATTGCACACTGCACAGCTGCATGTTCTTCTCTCTTTTTTCTTTTTTTCCCCAAACATTTCCTCTTTTAGAAATGAGAAATGTGTGCTATTCTTGCAGTCATACCAAGCCTTCAGCTTCGTCCCAAGAAAAGTTGGGAGCATCTTGCAAAGTGTCAGTGTTTTACAGACGGGAGTCAGTGGCATTTTAAAACAATCAGTGGCTTTCTTACTCAGAAGACCTAATTACTCTCGTTAGAAACTGAGGAACTGGCACGAGCTCTGGTCATTGATTGCATTCATGCAGGTGTAGCAAGTGCCAGACGAGATTATAAACCAAACAAAACTAATCTGTATTTTCAAGATGGGAGAGTTCAGAAATGCTATTTTTCCTTATCAAAGGAATGACTCAAAGGGTCCTCTGGCGCATGTATGGGAGGTTTCTCATGTGATAGGACCGTGCGATGTAGGTTAAAAAGAGATACTTTAGGCTAATCATTGCCTCACGTTAAGAGTATGGTTCAAAAATGGCTCGTTAATAAATGCTCCTATTTGCCCTCATTTTGGGGAATGACTTCAGTCACCAGTGAAACATAAGGCCACATATCATCTGCTGTCCTAGTCACGTCTGGTCTACTCTTGTAGATACTATGCTTTGAATGAATCAAATCCCAACAAGGCAACACAGAGAAATGTGGAGGAATAAAAGTACTTCATTCCCTTGGGGAAAAGCAGCTCTGAAGTTGACAGCATTCATACTGGATCTTGTCAGCCTTGAATCAAGAGGCTATTACAATCCTGCTCAAAGTTCTCTATCCAGTGGAAGGAGCCCTTAAATGGAGGAGAGTTACCTTAGAGACAAATGAAGTTGAACAAATGTAGAAGCTGATGACAATTCCACTACCACCCATCCCCCCTCCCTGCCTTGGTCAGTCACTATCATTTCCAGCATCTTCCTCACCACTGTTATTTTAAGCATAAAACTGGCCTTACAGCTCTCTTGACTCATAGAGTTTGTAAGGATAACATTACTACTCCTGGCTTACTATCATAAGAGATGCAATGTTCACATCTAATAATGGCACGTTTTTGTGTAAGTGTTTTAATAAATGGTAAGTGGTTGTTCAAGAGGCACATTTACTGTTACAACTAACTCCATTTGGAGCTATTTGCTTGGCCAAATACAGGCTTTCATCCATGTGCAGGGCAAAACACTGGCCAACAGCAACCATTGCCAAGCAAAATATAATAATCTGTAATAGACACAGAGGGATTTGAAAGGTAATGAAACATAGATTTTAAAATCCCAGAACTGAAGGCAGTTGTTAATGATCTTAATAATTCTTCACAGTGGGCTGTCTGTCTGTCTACTTCTACATGTTATTCCTCTACCATTCACCTGAGGGTCATGTCTGGGTTCGCAGCTACAGAGCTACATTGGAAATTAAGGACGGTTGTTACCTAGCACTGCACTGTATTTTTTTTCTGTGTCATCACCTTCTCTGTTGTGTAAGTGTAAAATAATTCATTGTTCATAACAAGAGCAGAATGGCTGTAGTAGAACAGATGAACAACTGTTTCCTGATCATAATTTTCCATTTTACTCAAGATTTCATCAGCTCCTTTTGTTTTTATTTTCTCCAAACTGAGCAGGTTCTTGCCTAGTCATTTCTTGTATGGGCACACTTCCATACCCTTTGCAATCATTGACACCCTCTCTTCTTTCTCAGCTCTGCAAGAACTTTTGTGAGGTGGGGGACCAAAGTTGCACACACTACTCCAGATGCAAATGCACTATGGATGTGCAGTGACACTATGGACACAGTGACATTCGGATGTTTCCCGCTTTATTCTCTGTTCTTTTGCTGATAGTGTCTAACATTCAATTAGCTTTTTTGACAGCTGGTGGGCACTGAGTGTTCAAAGACCCATACAACATAATTACAAGATTTCTTTGTTGACTAATAATATATAGCTGAGAGTGAGCACTAACAGATAGCTGAGACTTCCTAACTGTGTATTTAAAATCAGAATTGTTTATTTCCATCTGCAGCACTTTACATTTAATAGCACTGAACACCATCTGCCACTTTATTTCCCAGTCACCATTTATAGCCAGGTCCTTCTGCAACTTCATCCAGCTGGATTTCCTCTTTTGTTTTCCCAAATAACTTCACATAACTAGCAACTTTCGTCACCTCTCTATCAGATCACTTCTGAATATACAGAACAACAAAACAGCATGGGCTCTGGCACAAGTCCCAGCACAGTCCTTACCAGTGAACTTCCTTCACTTCTTCACTCTAAAAAATGACCACTTAATCTGTTTTCTATATTTTTACAAGTAGATCATTTATCTGAAGGCTCTCCCTTTTATCTCCAAAGCAGTATCATTTCTTCACGAGCCTCTGGTGACGTACTTTGTCAGATGCTTTTAGCTAAGGAGACTCTATCAACCAACCTTGCTTGTCACGTATATAGAGCCCCCCGAGAATGCATTATGTCTCCTTACAAAAGCCACACTGAATATACTCCAATAGATCATATTTATCCCTGTGTCTTTTACTTCTATCTCACCTTCCTTTGTGGATCATCCTGCATTTAGCCCCACTAATACGCATGTTGCTCAGATATGCCTGACTGACCAAGTTACACAAATCGTGTTGTATTATCATGCTGTCCCTATTAATATTTGTCATTAACTCTTCTGTTCTCAGTGAGCAGGAGATATATGAGCAGCTGAACCAATAAATCCCTTGTTTCCCATGATTTTCTTGATTATAGTTAAGCACCCCCATGGCTACACTGGGCTAAGCTTACTGTTAAAGCATTTGTCTCCAACATTTTTCTCCTACCTGGCCTATTTTAATGATAATTGCAGGAATTTAATGTCTTTGGGAACAAAACCATGGTTTCAAATTTGTTTGAAAATGTGCAACATGCTCTGTTTAAGCATGTTTAAGGGGCAGAAAGCATTACTGCCAGAGAGTATGGTAGCACACACCTTGTTTCCTTAGGAAAGCAGGCTAAACCCACAATGCCTATCCCCTTTTATAGCCTTTTCCCTGACAAATGGAAGTCTGCATGACTATACTTTAGAAGATATTCCAGAAGTACATGCCTCCTGTAAGGGCTGTTTTGTAGAGGTGATTTTATGGAAGAACAGAAACCTGTAGGATTATGTTGTCAGAGGAAAAATGCAAAGCAGACCTGGCTGACCAAGTTTTCTATTGATTTTGTTTAGGAGATTTTACACTTTGTTCAGAAGTATTTTAAATCTTATGTTAGAGATGCTCTTTGGTAAAGGCATTAAACATCTTTATTCTTCCATTAAACACTGAGTCTGTCAAGAGTTAAACTGAGACTGTCCATTTCTGTCTTTTTTAAGGCTAAAGAAACACAACCTAGACTTTAAGTTTACTGAGACAAAAAAGGGTATTAAATTTATTTACATTTTGTTTGCAGGCTATGATTAAATAACATTTGGAACCTAATATCTTTCAGTACAAGAAATAGTTTTCTTGCTTTCAGGTAACTGGAAGAGAACACAAGCAATGGACAAAGAAGTTTGGTCTTTTCCTGTGACAAGGTACTACTGTCTGTACTCAGATGGAAAGGTGGGGCATCTTTGCCTGTCCGGAAGCTCCTATTTACTTGTGTTCTGTAGGCTTAAGTGTTTCTGCTAACAGAAGCAGATAAAGAAGAAAGAATGAATACAGAAAAAAGGCAGCAAATTTCACTATATCAAAGTCTTCAAGACTTCTAGTATTAGATTAAATTCTCCCTTGTTGAAATGTGTAATGTTTCTTACCCATGCACTAGAATTATTTTTCAGGTTGCTAGAAATAGATTCATGTCTTTATTTCCTTGCAGGAATGAATAATATTCTCTGGCTAGACTGCCTGCTGAAACACTTTTTCCACTGCTCCACACAGCCTGTGCAATAAGCACAGAGCTTCCAAAGCAGCTGCAATTACCTTGAATTTGTGCTCATAATTCTCAAAAGCTTCCATGACCATGCAGACAGCCTCCATGGAGCGTTCCAGTCGTCCATCCACCCCGTTGAAGCGGTACATGCTACCGGAAACATCCACCACCAGGCGCAAGCGTTTGGGTTTCTCCTGAGGGCTCCCAGGCTGACAGGGAAGCAGAGCAGAAAAAAACCCCAATATAGATGGGAAAGCTGAACTTGAGTAATGATAAAACATTTCAGAAAGACAACCCAACGCCCTTTGTGAAGCAAGACATTTGTATCCAGTGAACACTGATTATTGTAAAGAAAAAGAACAAAACCATTTTAACCTTCTTTCTAACTGTTTCAAACCGGTGACCTGACAGATACCTCAATGCATTCTTTCCCCTCACCTTCAATGACTGGAAACGAAATACCTCGAAAAATTCCAGACATGCTTGTCAGGAAAATACTTTTTCTGTCTCAGTTTTGAGTCTTAACATTTTATTTCAGTAAAGAGACTCTCACATTTGCTCTTTCTGCCAAGGCTTATAATGGTAATGCTTTTCCTTGGCTTATGCTACTAACAGGGACCTGTATAAGACTGCAAAAACTCATCTGCTAAGGTTAATAACATTTCAAAAATGTTTGAAACCTTGTTCTGATTAACTACTAGTTTCTTCTTCATTCTGATGCTGAAACCATTGTTTTTTCCTGAAAACAATCCCCATCTGTTTTAACAATTTTTGGTATGGTACATTCAAGGGAGGTGTTTTATTTCATGTGCAATGAGATGAGTCTGGATTCAAGTATAAGGCTACTAAAAACAATCTGGCAAAAAACTTGAGTTACATTAAAACCAATAACAAAAATATTTCTCTCACCTGTAAAGGGTTGCAAGTATTGGTGTGGTTTATTCTAATTATTCTCTTAATAGACTGTGGCATCCCTGTCCTCCCAAAACCAAAGGCAGACAGAGGGCCCATTAAATCCTACATTTATTTTGGTTTTATTCAGAACTTCAAGGTGTCCTTTCTATTTTCCCTAATTGACCTATTTTTACAGTGCCTTAGAATTGATATATTGAGAAAATAAATTTGGAAATAAAATGAGAACTGAAGATCTAATAACTTTCCCCTTATTGATCTTTCACAGAGGCAGTGCCAAGTTCCATAAACCGTTCAAAGTAACAGACATCAGGACCGAGTAGCATAAAAAAATAGTACCAGGGATTCATCAGATGTGGGCAGCTGACATGCAAAAAGATGCTGCACTCAGCTATTTAAAAAAACCTCCTTAGTGTAGTTAAAAATTGCAATCTGTCATTAAGTATTACTGTTAAATATTATGGACTGGCCTCACCAGTGCTGGCCAGGTTTTGTTGGTCTGATTCAAGTGGTTTCTCTGCTGCTGACTCACGTAGACCTAACCATAATGTCTTCAAAGGAATGGCTGAATTGAGCCACAGGACAGACAGCTTTATTGTATCGTAATGGCTCTTCCTCACACTTTTTTCTCATTATCATTTTTATTCTTGTAAATCCAAATACCTAAGAAAGCTGAAATTCTTTGCATATCATGGAATAAAGGGAAGACATTTGTAAAACACCAAGTTTTTTTAAACTTCCTAGGTTATCAAAGAATCTAGTAAAAAGATTAAATTAGTGAGAAAACATTATCCTTCTTCTTAAGACAAACAAACTTTTCTGCTAATCAACTTCAGCTCATTAAAATATAAAATAGGAACCTAAAACCTGTTGCATTGGATCAAAACAAAGCACTGCCTGGATCAGCATCCTGCATCTGAGTGTGGCCAACTGCAAATACATGTGGAAGACTGTAAGAAGTAGTGAAGCAGATTTTCCGTCTTGTGGTTGCCTCTGTCTCAGGGACTTCCCAAGCCAAAGATGATTCTTCTGAGTTTCTCATCTCTGTAACTTAGTTAAACTCCAAACACAGAAGACACTGCACAACCAGTATGAAATCATTACACTGAATAAGCTCTTCCCTGCCTTTTTTGTGTAACTTGTTGAATACTTACTTGTGGCTCAAGTTCTCCCCGTCGCTTGTATATGGCTTTTTCTCCTGTCAGCCCATCAATGATTTTGGCATCATCTAGCTCTCCAACAGCTTGGTGTCTCAGCCATTGTCTTTCCTTGCCTTTGGCCTACAACCAATAAAATACTTTAATTCACTCTGTGATGCATTTTAGACAATTTAAGACCTACCAAACATGACATACGCAGGAATTTTCTTTGTAATGATGTGAAAGTTTTGGCATAAGTCAAAGAAATCCAAATACATTTTCATAGCTGCCCTCCTTTTTTTCTCTGAAAGAAAAACTAACACTGAAACAACATGTTCCCATGTAATTTTGTCTTTTCAAAGTTACTTCATGTATGGGAGTTTAACTATGGACTGCAGAAATATTAACCTTTTCTTCTTGCAAGTATGCTGGAAACCTGTGTAACAAACTTGTACAGAAATCCATGCCCCCAGAGGGACATGCATAACTGACCACTTGTTACCTGTTCTCCATCCAAACAGTGCAAGAAAAAAATACTGGGTAACTTACACATAAAATTAAACCATATTCACATTATGTAATGATAAGTGGTTTCTTCTGAAGTAGTATTCATAACAAACTATATTTAAATTTTAAAATAAAACCTTGAACATTGTGATACTCAGAGAGACAGTCCACTGAATGTTTCTTTTACTGTGTTTGAAAGAGCACTGGTTATCTACAGCATGAGTTAATGAGCATGCAATACAACCCAGGAACTCAAATGTTCATGGAACTCCTGTACATAAAAGAAAGCATTTACGATTGAAGACTGCAGTGTTTAAGATTATAAGCAACATTTTTAATAATGGTTTCAATGGATAGTTTCATCATGGTTCATAATACGGATGATCCATGTAAAGACAGCAAAGTCTGCATATATGGGTTTCATGGTTTATTTAATTTCTGCTTAAATCTTCAGGCTGAAGTTCCTCATCCCATTACTAAGCTCAGCAAGGAAATAAGATTTTAAATTTATATATGTCTAATGCATTTGCAGTCTCAGCAAATTGCTGGTCAGCAGCTGGAGGCAAATCAAATATCCAGCAGAACACAAACTGCCTTAAACATTGGTTCTCGGGAATGAAAATCAGTTGCTCTCTGACAAGCAGGAAGTGTTACATTACAAATCCCCAGTAAATTGCAGGCCTGGGATTTGAGAGGACAAATCTTTATAATTTTCTACAGTCTGAGCAGTCAGATGATGGCTTCTTAATGCTCAGAGAATCTTTGATTTTGCTTTGGTCCAAATTTATGGGGTTTTATTTTTGGCGTGCATGGAAGAAGGAGTTCTGGACTATTGCCTATTGCCTAGAATTACTCAAGACTAATGGACTACTTACCTATGAAATTAAGTAGGCAGAAAGCATACAAAGCTACATCAAAACCATTTTGATTAATTCATTTTACAGCATAGAATTTACATAGCTGTGACAAACAAAAGGGGTTTTTTTTAGTTAGGTAATGTCAAAAGCTTTACACACGCTTCCTGATGGGAGGCAAACCCAATGCCAATACACAGAAACCTCAGCCTTCTAGTAAATCACAGAAGGGGAAAGCAGAAAGGATTTCTTACATTGTAAATTCAGCTTGTATCACAGGGCACAACTGACACATTTTCATGGTGCTACAGTCAACTTAGATTTAAACCACTTTGGCAGGGGGACATGCACAAGTTTGTTTGTATCACCAACTAGTAGTTTCCACTACCATTAGTCTTGGGATGAAATTTGAAGTCCCTTCTTCCATAGGATCATCAATTCCTTTGTTGCCCAAATTGTTGAGTAATAATCACAGGAAGCTACCTGCAAATTCCAGGTGACCTCTACGTGCTCCGCCAGTGTCACACTGCAGGAATCCATGGCAAATTTCAACAACTCTCCAACTAACCATAAAAAAAACACTCTTTGAGTCAACACAATGCTAAGTGAGCAGAGCCCGTCTAAAATGAATCATGCACCTTCCAGGATGATGCAGATGATTTGACTTTGTTCATGCTCATCTTAGCCACTGTAAATACTAGAACAGAGGTAGAGCCTTAAAGCTCTCTTAGGGCTGCTGTTTTGTCAATTTTTTTCTTCCTTTCATTAGGCAGGAGGAACAAATAACAGAAGATTACAAAGTTTCAGCTTCATTGAGCAAATTCTCAACTACTTTTTCTACTATTTTCATTGACAATGCTATAGCCTTGTGGCTATTTGCTGTTCAAGGAACATCAGCATGAGAAGAAATTTGGGTTTAGCTATGGAGATAGATGAAAAACATCTTTTGAAGGTAGGCAACAAAAGCCAGTGTTTGAGATGAAATTTACTGGAGGAACATGGACATTCTCCCCTAAAATAGGAAAGGATGCTGACAAAATCTGACCTAACCTCTTTCCAAAATAATGCTAAAATTTAGACTACTTAGCATCCTCCTCTTCCATACAGACTTCCCAATAACTTATTTCCTTTTATAAAAGCTGAAAAAAAAATCCCCTTATGCACGTGTGATATACAATGCACATATATATTACTGAAAAGCTCCAAAGCATTTTTAATATATCATTTCCCTAAGCTTAAAAGCAACATGTTTAAAAATATTTACAAGTTTAAGAGAAAACAGAACTATTACATATATACCTTGCTTTGATATGTTGCTAGAAAGGGCATACAACCCTTACTATTGCAATATACTGCAACCAGTTTGATGAAAAAAATATTGTGTATATATTAATTGTGTTGCTTTTAAAATGAGAAGAATGTGCTAGGTATACAGCATATCTTAGCAGCATGGCAATGGCTGATCACAATACAGCACTGCAGTAATTCTGTACACTGAAACATATCAAAGACATTTACAAAAAAAACCCAAACCTGCAAAATATAACCGTGATGTCTGTAAATTGTGTATGGGAAGAGATCAGATCTAAATATGTAAATTTAATAGTATAGGAGGGTATAAAATACTGCCACTTGTGGTCTGCTTTTGTTTCTGGGAAAACATTATGTATCCCTTAGCTGCAAAAACTACTACTGACAGGGCATGGGGTTTTCTGCACTGCCAGCTCTTGAAGCCATGTTTATTATAGGAGTGTCACTATTTTGTTCTTGTTCTTATGACCAGAAAGTTCTGACACGGTCTAAATTAGGCAAAGCCCCAGTAGCTCAGTGATTCAGGCTCAGGTTTGCCCAGTTTAAATGAAGGTGCCTAAACTATGCTCAGAAACTACAGAATCACAGAACCATTAAGGCTGGAAAAGATCTCCAAGATCATCAAGTCCACCTAGCATTATCATGACCACTAGACCATGTGCTGAAGTGCCATATCTACATGTTTGTTGAACACCTCTAGGAAGGGTGTCTCTACCAGCTCGCGCCCTGGGCAGTCGGTTCCAATGCCTTGCCACTCTTTTAGTGTAGAAAATTTTCCTAATGTCCAATTTAAACCTCCCCTGGTGGAACTTAAGCCCGTTACCTCTTGTCCTATTGCTAGTTACTTGGGAGAAGAGACCAACACCCACCTCACTACAAACTCCTTTCGGGTAGCTTTAGAGAGCAAATAGGTCTTCCCTCACCCTTCTCTTCTCCAGACTAAGCAACCCCAGTTCCCTTAGCTGCTCCCCATAAGACATGTGCTCCAGACCCCTCGCCAGCTTCATTGCCCTTCTCTGGACCTGTTCCATCACAGAGCCACAAAGATGATTAAGGGAGAGGAGCATCTCTCTTATGAGGGAAGACTGAGGGAGCTGGGGCTTTTTAGCATGGAGAAAAGGAGACTGAGGGGTGACCTCATCAATGTTTATAAATACATAAAGGGTGAGTGCCAGGAGGATAGAGTCAGGTTCTTCCTGGTGATGCCTGATGACAGGACAAGGGGCAATGGGTGGAAGCTGAGGCATCAAAGTCACATGTAAACATGAGGAGGAACTTTTTCACTGTGAGGGTGACGGACACTGGAACAGGCTGCCCAGGGGGGTTGTGGAGTCTCCTTCTCTAGAGATGTTCAAAACCTGCCTGGACACGTTCCTGTGTGACTTGCTCTAGGTGATCCTGCTCTGGCAGGGGCGTTGGACCGGATGATTTTTTGAGGTCCCTTCTGGCCCCTGACATTCTGTGATTCTGTGATCATCTCAATGTCTTTCTTATACTGCAGCACCCAAAACTGAACACAATACTCAAGCTGTGGCCTCACCAGTGCCGAGTACAGCGACAGTTGCCCC
>JANHFX010027877.1:68183-92543 GCA_027560015.1 Chloroceryle amazona
GCTGTTCAAAGAGCTGAGAGAGATCAGTGAGTTATGCAAAGTAAGATTAACTATGAAATTACATTCTCAGACTGTATTTATGTATCAATTTGAAGGATCAGCCTATATGAAACATCTCTTTCTGATGGTACTATTTTTTGGGAGCCATCAACAATTGGATCTGAATGTCAGCCTCCTGCTTCTGGGGATGTAAAATTTAATCAAAGGAACATATTTAAGAAAAGCTCACAAAGATAATAATAAAAAGACATAAGTTGAAAAGAAAATCCACGTTAAATAAACATGGAAAATATATTTTAATTACGTGAATACATTAAGTTTCAAACAGAGCAAACTCAAACGTCCTGCAATAGCCAAAAGCATTCTCTACAGTAAAGGTAATTTGGGACTTTCGCAAAGTTAAAAAGACACAGACATCTGAGCTGCAAAGTTTCCTGAAATTGACTGTGCCATTGATTCTTGTTTGAGAAATGAGGAATGTCTGACTGATAACACAAAGAAAACAGTCTTAGCTGAGAACCCATGGTGTACATTGGACTATCCAGAATAAAAAGGAGAGACAGAGGCATAGTCCTTCATCTGGGTTGAATGACTTACCGTGCTGAAGAATTCAAATATTTTTTTTTTTATTCTTGAAAAAGATAACATGAAACACACTTGGACTCAGCTTCTTAATTAACAGAAAGCATTTTGCAACTAAGTAACTCTTGTTATCATTTATCTTCATTTTCCTAGTCCATCCTCTAATAAAAAAAAAAATCTACCAAAAACTGTATAAGAACTTATAAAGTTACAAATGTGCTTTCAATATTGCTCTTATTTGATTCAATTTATATTGATCTAGCTTTTCTAAATTCAGTGAGTTTGTTTTTCATCACAAAGTACATAGACTAGCTCTGTGATTAGCTGTTACAGATTTTGCCAGGAAGTCTGCAAAGTCTCATAAAATCCTGAGGTTTATAAGACTTTGCCTTGATATTAAAATGACCTTTTTAACAAAGCTACAGGATCCGTCTCCTTATATTAATATATGTTATATTTTGATTATGACTAATGCGATCCCTGAATGTAAGAATTTTGGCTCCAAGGACAGAAGGCAGACTGAAAAAAGACTTCAAACTGAAGACTCACTTATTCATTTCAAACCTAGAGTGTGCTTCTGCTAGAAATATGGTAGTAAAAGCACCTAGATATAAATTATGTAGGAGAAATGCATTTTTTTTTCAACAGAAACCTGTCTTTACAAGCCAAAAGCCTATGTCCTGAACTGAAACACATACTGGGTGCATGACTCACTTAATCATGACCATCTTAAATGTTCATTATGTGAGGAGCTCTCTGAATTAATACATTCATAACAAAAGTGGCCAATGGTTCTCTGTAGATACAGGTGATTACAGTAGTGTTGCAATTATGATGGCTTAAAGATACAAGTAAGACAAAGAAAAATGTTACTTTTATTACTTGCAATACCAGGGGTATGTCAATCATACAAAAGAATTTCTCTCTCTATTTCAGTTTTATTGCTGAAATAAGGAGACAGATTAGACAGAGCACAATGACTTACTAACACACTAAGGTATATGTATTCCAGTAGTTGGTAGAGTTCAACAGAAATATTTTTAATCAAAGATGTCTTATAAGGAGTAAAATTGATTTTCCCTTAATTTTCACTGAAGATTAGCAGATTCTTTCTAAAAACAATGTGCTTTTTATTTTATTTACCCCATATATGAACAGTGATACCAATAAAACCTGGAATAATCACAGGACCAGTTACTAGAAGAAAGGCAAACTGTTGGTTTTGGTCAGCTTCCACTCAGGAGATTTGGGCTACACTTCTTTCTATTAGCCAGAGTTAAAAACAAACGTCAGAAAAAGTGATGTTTTCAGCTGCAGATGCAGTAAAGTACCATCTGGGGTGGGTGTTTCTTTTAACATCTATAGTATTTGCACTTCCCAGCTAAAAAAAGTGTTTTGGACAGGAGGTAAAGACAATGTCTATGCTCTACACACCATCAATGTATTCTTTTAATAATGTATAGTATTTTTTTCACAAAACTGTCGTCTTGAATAAGTAATCTCTGTAAGCAGTGGTACAGGAATACTTTAACTTGTAGAGATGAGCACTGGGACCCACTTAAAAGCTGCCTTTGAAATACTAATATGAGACTGTTTTTCCTAACTGTGATTATAACCTGAATCTGCTTGTAGCTCTGAAAGGTATGATCCTCAGATGCTAACAGTATATTAGCAGGATAGTATTTGGGGCCTAATGTAATAAGATCACCATGTTCCTTATCAGCAAATCTAAGATTACCTGTAGATTGTCTAAGATGATGCGGAGTGACTGAACTTGACGTCGGACTGCTCCAGAGAATCTTTCATAAGTTGATGCATCATACTCACTCATCTGAATCTCCTTCAATCTAAAGCAAAGAACAGGGAACTAAGAAGAGCTTAGGAAACCAGCATATCGTCCATCTATATATGTAAATTACAAGCTTATTTACTTGCTAACAGAGAAATTCAGACTTCAAAAACCACACGCAAGAGACAAATCAAAGCAGTGGCAGCTGCTTTTGTGAATTTTTTACAAGGCAGGTAATCGCCAATGTCTACAGAGATTGCATCATATTAAAACTTATTCAAGTTACTAATCCTTTGTCTCTGTTCTAATCTGTTGTAATGTTTGGGAAGTAAATCGGATGTGCTGAAAATTGTGATCAAATTCTAAAGGTTTTACTGGCTCAGGTGTTGTTATCTGTACATAAAGAGATGATGAGCATCTATTCATTACTTCACCGTCGGAGTATTTTAAACACACCATGATCCATGCTTTAACACAAAGGTTAAGTAAAGACACACTGTAAAATCTGTCCTTGAAGACCTGCAACTAGTAACTACATCTCAAGTACCTTTGTGCTTCATAACATAATGAAACTTTAAAAACAAAGAAGTTTCAAGTGAATATTAACAAAAATGTGCTCCCACAAAAAAAACAGGCACAACACAGAACAGTACCCTCTCCAGAGGGTGCAACATCTGCACTGTGAAAATAGATACACGCTTTTTCTGTAAGCTAAGATGTGCCCACAAAGTTCTGTATCATTCTTCTCAATATCATAGCTAAGCAGATGCTCTTGAGCTGGTAGAACTCACAACAGGAATGTAATTATAGAGGCCTAATGGTGAAGAACAACCTAGAGGACAGGTGGATATTCTGGGAGTATGCACCATTTGATATTTTCCATGACCCAATATCACATAGTAGGGCAGCAAATGAGTCCTACCATACATGATGTGGTTGGCTGGGTTCTGTCCTGAGCTAAAATACCTGATCTATCTGTGCAGAGCTCTTCATAACAGCATAACTCCACACACACTATTTTGAAAGTACTGATTTTTAAATGAACTGTGAATGGATAGTAGAGTATGTGTAGCCTAGTTACATTTCTAATGAGAAGTTTTTTAATATCATTGCAAGTGACTTGCCTGGAACATACAGTAGAAATGAAAATTGCTGTTTAGAATAGCCCTTTAATGAAAATATTCAAATCAAACATCAAATCTCTGTGTCTTTAGTTTGACTGTGTCTTTCTCTATTTTTAATTTTCCATAGAGATGGTCATTATAGCCATTATATTATTCACTAGAGGCAGGAAAGGGTAATGTTCAGTGCTGTACATTTTATTTCATGAATCCTGCCAAGGAATTTCTGTATCTTCAGATCAATGAAGAAAACATTTTGTTTCAAGCAAAAAACCATAAAACTCATGTGCGGTTTTATTTTATTAGACTCTACATCAACCCCCAGTGAAAGCTAGTTCAGAAACATACCGTGAAAAATACTACATCCATTCAACAGCAGTTGCTAATATCATTCTAGTGAAATAGGGAAATTTAAAATGTTTTCCACCAGAAGTACTATCTAACCAGGAAAGTAATAACAGCTTTCATATTAAATTCTCCCTGACAGATAATCATGTGTAAACAAAGCAGTGAAACCTGCAGTCCCCTTTATTTTTTTTTCTTCTTCTTTTTCTTCAGCCTGAGGACTCCAACCTCCCTATTAACTGTTATCTGTTAGTTCCCACAAATATCCAAGGGGTGCAAAATAATAATCCAATTCAGAACAGGCTACATCTACAGCTGACACTGGTTTTAGCAGGATGTGAATTGTTATCTCGTGTACAGATATTTGCATTTCACCAGACACAGCTGCACTGTGTCCACAATATGTAACAGTATTTTTAATTAAAATTTCTGTATCTTGCTCCTGTAAATTAAATCACTACTAAAAGATATTTTGCCTTTCAGGGTCTTTTTCTATGAAGCACTGACATAATCTGTACATTTTCTCTGTCTTCATTAATCACTAATGCTCTAAAAGCAATGTTAAATGCTCCAGGTAATTTAGTAATAAAAATGTGTTTAAAAAATAAACTTCCCCTGAATGCAACAGATACATTGCTGGTTTCAAATACAGTGATTTGTGTACAGTGTGTGCTCTACGCTTAACAGCCTAATTATTTATACATCAGTTGAAGCAAGTGGCAACCTGACCTGCTCCTCAGAGCACCCGAATTTGCTCCTTATTGGGAATCACTTTGTTAATAGTACAAAATGTGAGCTGATTAAAGTGCTTCTAAATTTACTTGCTCTGATGCCTTAATCTGTGCCTAGTATTCTCTACTTTCAGACAGATACTCACATTGCAGCATGTCCTGGGCTGAAACATAAAACTCATGTGGCATGACTGTCAACACCCTTTGATTTTTTATATGAAGTACCAGAGTTTGACTCGAGAGTTCAGATGGTGGAAGAAACCTGAATCTCTGTGCACTGTCTGCATTCCACTACTGCAGGGAAGATCTGTGGTTTGCGTAGAAGTCTTTGCTGAGCTCTAATAGTTCAAATCATCTCACAATTTGGCTCTGGGTCATTCAAACAGAAGGAATTTGCTTGAAATGATCCACTTCAAAAGACATTTGTTAGTTGATGAATTCCTAACAACATACAATCTGGATTCATCATCATTCAAGGAAATTTTCATATGGTAGATTCCTTTTTAAAAAAGACAGTCTTCTTACTCACCTAGTCATGTCTTACTCTACCAAATCACACTGTCATTTAAACAGTGTGGCTTAATTCATTAAGTCTTTCTATACATCTAGTCCAGAACAGCTAAACACATGCTGGTAAGATCTGTTAAACGATAATGCTCAGAGTAAGGAAGTTGATTACACTTAGAAAGAAAATTCTTTTTAGCCATCTTTTTCAAATTCTTCTGGGAAATGGAAGGAAAAATAAAAGGACCTTTGCATTACCTCTGTTTAAAGACCTTTTCACCCATCTCTCGAGCAGCTCTTTTAACCTCCTCAGGAACAGCATCCTTTTCAGCTTGAGATACTTGGTAAACCCTGTGGCCAGCATCCAGTCGATATGGCCCACCTTTGCCACCTAACCCAGCAGTGTCTCTCCCACCTAACATGGTTGAGATAAAAAATAATTAAGAGTATACATTTGACAATAAATAGGAACACATTTTCTTTAAAGCTTCCATTGTCATATCTACAGATGTTCCAAAAATATCACCAACAATCCCAAGTAGAAATATTTATTGCCAAAGGTTTTCAAAACCGAGCTGCTATCACGGTAAAGAAGAACTCCAAAGGAATACTTGTGTTTATAGCCCCGTGAAACCAGATTCATAATGGTTACCATCTTGTACAAAGGGGACTACAGATCTTAAAAGTCTTACACATCTCCTCAAAGCTCCTGGTCATTAAAGTCATTCATTCAGATTCATCTTCTCCCTAGAATTTGTTGGTTTACACTATTCCTGAACCACTTAATCCAGGGATCACTATCATGCCCTTTTAGAATTAGGAGGCACTTTGCCTGTTCTGTGTGGCTCTTGCCTACACTACCTGAATTGCTGCAGCTATGCAGACATCCAAGAGAATGGCAAATGTCTCAGCCTAGTTTCTGTGGCTGCATGCTTCTGGTTCTCTATAAGGCCAATGAAAATAAACAGTAGCAAAATGTAACTGAAGTAGAGATCTGCTATATATAGTTTAAGTTAGACACTGCAAATACGTCTTTTCACTGGCAATAAAGCAACCCTGTATCTGGTAAAATAGCTCCAAGCAGAGGGCGTTCTTGCATAAATCCATTTCTGACTGGCACAACATCTCCCTTAGACATCTGTCAATGACGTATTAAAAAAAAAAAAGGAGTGAAATACCTGTTCCACCAGCCCATGTATTGCCGCCAACATGTGGCATGTTGTCTGGATCCACTTTTCCATGTTTGGGGGAACTGACATCTAAACCACTGTCCCTCTGAATGGTTATCTGTAAAATAAAAAAGAGCTATAAATCTCTCTTGTAGCAAGGAAAATCACTCTAACAACATAATAATAACATATTAGGTCTGCTGAAGAGCTGTAGGACCATCACTAATTCAATAAATGGAACATCCTATCTGATAAGGACAACATGATTAAAACAGGACTCCTGAGTGGCACGTTAGACCCACACCAGACCTAAGACTACTGCTCCACCCAAACCACTCACTGCATTCAGATCTTTGCCACACTAGAAAAGTGCTTACTGGTAATTGCCAACATAATTCAAAATCCCCTGGACCATCAGCAGCTTGAAGGCTTCTCATAGTATTTTACATCCACAGTACTGCACATGGATTTACAAACTTCATGCGCATCCAAGCGGAGTTCCCCATTCTCTATTGATAGGCAGGTTGATCTTTGCATGAACAGGGACTAAAGAACAATGTGTTCTCTTCTGAGATACGTCAGTGAATGGCCGGTTCAAATGACATGCTCACGTAATCTTTAACTTCCCTGCCACAACCACAAAAGTCTGCAGTGGTGGGTTTTCTACACCTGTCTGCTGACTGCACTTTCCCCCCAGCTGAAACCCAACAGCTGTCAGGTGGTCAGGGCTGAGTCAGGGCTGGGGCTGGATTTAACTGGGTGACTGAAGGTAAAAATACTCCTTCCTCTTACTAGCTCTGAGTCATGTAGCGAATCAATGATTCATGTGTAAACTGCCCCTCAGTTACTAATCTTCTACAATTTAATGCCACCTTTTTTTTTTTAATGTAACTTAATGACAGAAATGTAAAATTAATGTCTTTAACCTCTACAAATTAAATTTCTTCTCATCTACCACAATACATTTAATTCCCTGATGAATTTATGTGACCCAATAACTACAGTTGCCTTCTCAGAAGTTCACTGGCATTATCAGGGTTTTCACTGGGACTATAGAGCAGTTTAATCCTTGAATTCACTGTCTGGAAGACTCAGCTTCATACTGACATGAATCCTATACATGTTTTTGAACTGAAAACATGTGCTCTAACAACACTGTTTTGGCAGCTATTCAAAACATTTTCTTTCTCTTTATAGAACTTATATTAATTCAAAGAGGTACAATGCATCCTCTGTGAACCATGTCATTAGTGTAAAATCAAGAACTAATCTGATAAATTTAACATTTGTATAGGAAGAAAGACAAGTAACCATAACAGCATGTTACCCTTAGGGTTATTTACTTCTTTTGTTTAAGAGACTGCCTCCAAAATAAACAGTTCTGTTTTGCATAACTGGTAGGTTTCAGAACTATCAGAAACATAAGTCAACAAGAACTGCTGAACATAGTTTAAAATAAAATCTTAAAACCAAAATGGTAGTGTTAGCCTCATGAATCCAAGCAAAATATTATTCTATACAGAGAAACAATAACATGTTTTTTTACATATTTATCCTTCTGGGTTCTTCATAAAAAAATAGTCAAAATTCTGTGAAAAGAAGCTTTATGAGGCAAACATAACCATAATCAGTGACACAAAAGCCATATTCAATTTCTGTCAAGTTTTTCCACTGAAAAATTTCACTAAACATTTTGAAATATAAGTGTTGTTTAAATTTGAAGGCAAAAGATGTGTAGACAAACCAGCTTTGTTGCTCACATTTCTCATGTACAAACTGCTCACAAATAATATTTCTAGTGCATAAACACTAGACAAGTTTCTTACATAAAGCTATTTTACAATCGCATTGATCTGACTAAAACAGGTATTCATAACTTTGAAACAACATGTAGTTAATGGAAAATATTAACCACATATTGGAAATGGAAAAGCATCAAGGATGCTTTTCAGCATTCCCTCTGCAGTGGGATGGGGTGGGCAAGATCCTGGGAGGGGACATGACTGGGACAGCTGACCCAAACTGACCAAAGAGATATTCCATACCATATGACGTCAGCTGAACTATAAAAAAAAGTCTTTAAAAAGAAGCTTTGTCACCTCAGAGCAATCCCAAGTAACACAAGTGTTCATTTCTGTATCTTGACAAGTGCTGGTTGTCTCCAACTTGCTTGTGCCGAGCAAATGAACATAACAAAAGAAATTAGAGCCAGTCTTACACATGCCACACTTACATGTCTGATGGAAATAAAAGAAAATGCCTGACTTTTTATGGGGCACTTTTAAGGAGCTATTCAAAGTACATCTAGACTGAATATACATTAATACCTCTGCTATGAAGATGTTTATAATAGTATCCAGTTTAAGGAGTAAAAGACACTTAGGAAAATCAACTGAAATGAACATTTCAGTACATCTATTATTCAGTTATTCACATTTCAGAGTATTCGTGATCTTTGACACTTCCACCTTTTCACCCATGCATTTTAAGCCCATATATATCAGCTCCTCATTGCTCAAGTCTGTTACAATAAACTAATGACTAAACTTCCAGGAGTTAAGTTTATTGTGGAGACAGGGAAAGACAGAAGGAATCTCATCTCCTCCTGCATTTTCCCACTTGAAATTCACTTTATTCCTGGGAGTTTTATGTAAGAAATCTAACCAATGTCTCTCCCTGTCTTAAATGCCCACATCTCCATTATAATCTTGTAAAAAGCTGACCCTCTAAAACAAGGGGCAGAACGGGTACTTAGACTTAACTCCTGGCAGAAAAAGAACTCACAGTTACAGGTTAGGAAATATCTTTCAGACTCTGTAAGCAGAAGTCAGACAAGGTTGAAAATATTTCTAGCTTTGAATTAAAAAGTAATGAGTGATGTCTTCCAGTAAAATGCGAAGGACGTTTCCCTTCATGAAGTCTGATGTAGATTGTATTTTTGGTTGTAGATATTCCTGTCATCCCCCCCTCTACACGACAGGCTTCTGTTCAACAGAGTAAGCTGGCTAGAGAGTAGCTGGTCTTTTAATACAGCAGCTTACTTTTGTATTCTGTTTCAGTTAACTTCATTAAAATTCCTGAAGGGTGCAGGATGTGTCAGTGCCTCCCATTCAGGAGCGTTTGCCAGAAAAGCCCCTTTGCGGTGCTCACAGCAACAAAAGCAAGTTTCTGCCTGAGGACTGGTGAGGAAACTCTGGTTTCCAATGGGGGTGAGCTGCCCCATGAACAAGGGAACAAGCCTTTCACCTCTTAGCTTTAATACATCTGGCCCTGCCAGGACTAACTCACATCTAGTCCTCTTACACAAAAGACAATGCTTATTTTATATTCTGGATATAACTAACTTAAAAAGTGGTAAAACAAAAGCAAAACCCCAAAAAACCCCAAACAAGCAAACAAAAACACTCACAAAAAAAACACACACCCCCCCCAAACAAACCAACCAACCACAAAAAAAACACCCAAAAAAATACTCTCATTCCTGGCTAATATCCTGCAGGTGTAAAGGGATACAATTTGTCCTTTAAAAAATGGACTACATTTCCATTCCTTAAACCTCCCCAAATCAAACTTATCCTTTTGAGCACGTTTAAGCAGAGCTGGCCATTCCTTATAGGATTTTATATCTTTATAACAGAAACAAATGGAATTCTTCCTTGTTCTGTATGGTAACAAGCAAATAACCAAGCTTTCTACTAAGCCCTTTTAAGCACGCTTTGGAGCAGTCCACATACAACACATTTACTAAAACTGAACCCAGCATGATTTCACACGTCACAACTTAATAAACACACACAAATGGGCAAACCACCGTTCAACAAAGTAAAAGCAAACAGGGTCATAGCTGCAGCATTTACAGTTGTAGGGAATATTTATATAGGAAGACTTCTTAAAAAGAAAAAGATACAGTGGCCAAACAATAGCTATTTTCAAAAGCACTTATTCTTGTATTAGTAATTACTGCATTATTGGGTGTTTCTTACTGTTGATAACAAGCAAACAGGAAAAAGATTTGAGGCAAAACATAACTCACATAATTCAGGTGCTTAGTTTAATGTAAATTAAGGAGGTGTGCAAGAGATTAATTAGTTTCATGATTAGTCCTGGACAGTAGGCAGATGTAGGCAGGATCTTGTCTGGAAAGATCCCATTCTTCATTTATTCCTTTCAGGAAATAGCCCTGCAAAGATCCATATTAGAAGATACCTTCTCTTATCTAACATACCTGGGACATGTAGGGAAAGAATTAATCTGCAATTTTGCCTTTTCATTAATATACAATATATTAAATACGGTGGTTTACAGTCAGTGAAGAATATGTGTTACTTTCTGTGCAATACATTATTGTTGAGAAATGTGGATTACATGGATATAAACCCAACAGAAATGCTATAAAGTTAAAATAGCAATACTTTCTTAAATAGCTTGCTTTTCTTTGTTAGCACTGCGGACACAAATTGGGCATGTATTAGAAGATCACTGCAGGAAAAGAAGTGAAAACATCTTGGCCTTTCATCCTGCAAGTGATTTGGGAGATGTTAATTTCTTCATCAAAACCAGTGAAAAATCTTTTATCACAGCCATACATTATTATGAATGAAGACTGACTTTGGCTGTAACAAGATTATTTTCCAGGTGAAAAAGACATTAAAAATCCCACAGTGGCACAAAGGATTAGGAAATGCATTCTATGGAACACAGAATGTATTTCAGCGGATATGTAAAAGACTGATTTTTCCCTGAAACAAAATCTTTGCTTTCTTTTATTACCTCCCTCCCCAACACTCTCCTCCCCCCCTCAAACCCTCAGTATTTCCCTAGGCTGCATTTAAAGATCCACAGGAACATCCTTTCCTCCAACGCATTCTTCATCAGCAGCATGAATATACACATTATTTCCTCAAAGAGGATATAAAAGCTCCACATCAGGCAAACCAAAAGCTAATCTGCCTGTTGCCTGGCGGTTTTATGTTTTATAATAAAACTGATTCTACCAAAGTCAGAATGAAAAGATGTTATAATCTACTTACACAAACTAGGAAGAGAAACGCAAAAATAGGGAAAAAAGTCCAATAGCTTCTATTACTGTTACTTGTACTGTATTATGTACAGCTCTTTTTTATGGGCTAAAAATTAATAGCACAGTTTCTATTCATATCAACAGCACAAAAATGAGCCCACAAGTCATTATTCCCCAGAAAGGAATATTCAGTATTAGATGATAAGAAATAATAATGTATGAACTATATTCTGTTTCTTCAATTGTATCCTGAAATGGAAAAACATCAGTCACACTGCAGTATAAAACATTTAATAGTTTTTCTTCATTCATTTGGTTTAATTCTGATTTCCTATCTTGTCTGTAAAACTTCGCAGGAATTCAAAATGAACTAATGAAGCTTCGTGCATTATCTGACTCCTGCGAGCATTGCTCTCTAAAAGGAGTTTTTAACATCCAAACATTCAGCTTCCATCTCCAATAGCGAAACTGCTCAAAGCATCCTAGCTTTAATGGAACCTTAGATTTGAACAGTAAGAGTGAATCTGGGCGGGGAAAGAGGTGGATATTTGGAGCGTAACTCAAAAAAAGGAGCATCTGGCTTGCAAATGAAGTTTTTATACACCAGCTACAAAACCCAGGCCACTGTGTAAAATGCAGCTGTTGCTGCTGTGTGTCTTCTTTTGAACTAAACGCTGTCACTCTACAAACCAACTCAGAAACTCGGCAGCACTAGATGCACTAGTCTTTGCTCCATGAATATGTACTCTGTGGCTTAAAGCTGGAAAAAGTAATTGAAGTAATGAAAGAATATCTTACATCTGCTACTCTCTAACAGATCCACTGCTGTGTTAACACCTGTGCAAATTCCATTTTCCTCTGTTATTATTAAAATTTGCCTGGTCAATTCTTTTCAGCTAAAAGATGTGAGGGCATTGTCTTTTTAATATGTTAATCCACTACAAAATATAATCAGAGCAGACAGACAATTTCCAGCTGGTTATTTATCATGACTAGTACACAACTCCTAACATCAGTGAACTTGGAAAACTCTGAATTTGGATTCTTCTGGAATACACTGAATAATTAACAGCTATAAAGATGAGCAAACATGTTACAATAATTTGGCATATTCCGGATGGAAAACTGCAGGACATTGCACAGTCAAAAGAAAGTTGAAAAGAAAATTACATGTAGAAGAAGAAAAGTCTTTTTCATCTAAAGACATAGGACCTTGTCAAATCTGCTCTTAAGAAACACAGATATAAGTTATTAAGGGTCAGCTATGTTGTTTAGTTTTCTAAAGGAAAGCCTCCAAAATTTAGCACAACTGTAACAGATCAGATAGCTTAAATTTTCATTGCATTTGTCCATTCACTAATTAGGGAACAACTTTCATGAGGGCAGAATTGTGAGTGTGCATTTGCCTCCTGGGACAGCAGGATTTCAATGGTGGCAGGAGCTGCAGCCTGTACGACAGCTACGTGCACTGCTGCAGGCTTTTGGGGATCTGCAAGACGGTGTTTTGGGGTTATTGTATTTTCTCCCATGAGAATGGTGGCCTTCCACAGGAAGGTCTGAGGAAGAAAGAGGAACTTAGTGCTGAATCAGTCTGCTCTAACAGAAAGTTATTTCCACTCCTGCTCTCTGTCTGCTCTAATTAGACTGGAAGATCTTTAGGAAAGGGGATGTGTTTTAGACACATCTGTATAGTGCTTCCAGCAGGGACCTCATTTCAACTGAGGACATTTATATCAGAAAAAGTATTTGACAGACAACTGGTGATCTTTATCTGAGTTGCTTTACCCAGTAGAGACTTCTTGAGATATGAACTTCTCAAGCTCTGTGGGATCGTGGCTTTCTAGTCTTACTCTTCCCCATAGTCAGATGTGTTGCGTCAAGGGGTGGTGTAAGTCTGCTACCCCTCACTTGGCTGAAACGAGTCATGCTGTCCAGGAAAAGGTCACAGACCTAAACTGTGTATTTGGGGCTCACAGATCTCAGAACTGCAAATGCTATCAAACTATACCCTGTAAGCCACTTATTGACCAGGCAACTCCGTAATCTGCAGCGTTTCAAGTGTCTCAGGATCCCGTGCAGGACTGCAGATGCCATCCTATGGTGATTCCACACTTAAAAAACTCTCCACCGCGTACATTTTTTCAGTTTATGGGGTTTGCTGCGACAGTATTGAAGAGATGAGCGGCATCACAGTCACCAGCTCACCGATGCCCTCACGTGGTCAGAAAAACCACTTGGTCTCAAGTAGCAAATGCAGAACTGGGGGGGAGGACTGGCCAAAGGTCATGCTTTTATCCCAAATCAAGAACTGCAGCTTTGCCCAGTTCACTCTTAACGTGAGGAAAAAGCTCGGTTTTTGTTAAAATGTTATAAAGTAAAATTTCACTTTCAAAAAAGGAAAAAAAAGAGAAGGTAAAAATCATCAGTATAGGTTAAAGTAGATCCTGAGAACTGCAATGGCTGCAGAGGTAATTCCTCAAATACTCTAAGTAAATCACCAACATCATATTAGGAAAACTCAAAGGCAGCTACACAACATTTCATTTTTTCTATAACAGCACTATAAGGGAGTGAAGAAACAAATCTAAGAGTCCTTCCAAAAATAAGCTATAATTAATTCAAGATTAAAACCACTGCTACCTATTAACCATGGTGCCCTTGCCTTTGCCTTGTTCTGGCCATACAGTGGAGAAGTCAACTTGCAAAGACTGTTAATAAACATGAAATTTTAATATTTAAAAAAATAAATTCACTGTAGATTTTACTAGACAATATTCTGTGTACTGTATCATCCATCTCCTTATGAGGATTGCTCTGAACCTCTTGCTGTTGCAACTGAAGGCCAGTCCAACTGTGTCCATCCCCCTCCATTCTAAGAGATGAAAACATGTCTGGGAAAAAAGAGGCTGTGAATACATCCACAGAAAGTTTCTCATATTCTGAGTACAGTACAGGGAGATGCCTCAGATATACTGTAGCTCTGTATCAGACACACAACAGCTAAAAAACCACCCTGGGCACAAAAGCAAGACAAGGGGCAGGACTTGTGCCAACAGATCTGTTAACTGGCTGACTACAGACAAGGACCTGACAAAAAGAGGGAAAAATATTGTTGCCTTCTTCACGGCTAAGTGTACATGTAACACAGGGATCCTGAGATCTTTTCCCTAAATTGCTCTAAAATCTCTGCCTCTAAATCCACTTCCAGTTCTGGTTCATTAGGAAATACAAATTGAACTTCTGTGTGTACGTGTGTGTGCACATACAAAAATATGTGTGTGTGAATATATACACACCACGTATGTAATCCCCCCTGGATTTAACATGATTGTGTTTCTTCTAGCTCCAACAATCTGAAATTTTTTGGCATTATGATTACTTTAAAAATGTACTAAACTTCGACTCCAGTTCAATGTACGCTTTACCTGAAGTCTGGGTAGGATAGGAACATGTTTTAAATGTATTTCTAACAATAGACCTTTACTGCCCAGAGAGGTTGTGGAGTCTCCTTCTCTGGAGACTTTCAAGACCTGCCTGGATCTGTTCCTGTATGGCCTGCCCTGGGTGTTCCGGCACTGGCAGGGGGGTTGGACTCGATGTTCTCCAGAGGTCCCTTCCAACCCCTACAACCCCATTCTATGATTCTATGTTATAATAGCTACCTAGCATTTGTTGTTGTCCTCATCAGATCTAAAGGTTAAGTGATGGATTGCAGAAGAAAGTCTAAATTGCAGAGAAAAAGTCTGAATGTTGGGAGCTACTACTGAGTGCTGCTGAAATCATTAAAATGATATTTTTAGGAAAAAGCCCTTGCATCATGGGTGATTTGAGCAGTTAAGACACAACCAAAGACCCTTAGTTTTTTTTTAGCTATTGGTGATGAACACATATACATTGCTTTTATACCTTACTGACACGGACCATATATTCATGTCTTCTAGCTGTTCACAGGACATGAATAATTTGTGCTCTGTTACCATTTTTGAGCACTGCTATGAGACTGTGAAGACAGTCAGTTAAAACAGAGAAAAAGAATGTATCTTTTTATTGCATTTCTTGAATTTTGCTGAATATGTCTGTATTCACCTCAGCTGAGCATGTTTCAACCTCGAGCTATCTAAACAGTTGTTTTCTTAGATGGCTGCACTGTATTTATAGGCAAATTTTGCTCAATTTAAGGTACGTTCATACTGATTGCAGCATTCAAGGATGTTTGAGCTACTCAGCTTGGCAACACAGGTACAAAATGCGTATACTGCATTTATCCCACCTCTGACACACAGTGTGAACTTGAACAAGTATGCCTCAGTTCTTCCTTATGTCTCAGTTCCTTCCCCTGGAAAGCAATGGTAATACTCACTGGCTCCAGATGTTGCAATAACTACATATTTAAATGTTTAGGGATGTCTAAAGGGAAATGGTTATGGATGGATGAAGTAATTTTTGTTTTCACTTCTCCATTTATCTACTTGCAATGATTCATGCTTTCTGGAAAAACTGTATCAGGGAAATGTTAACTAGTCACAGCAGAAACCAAAAGATCGTGTCTCTAGCGCTACTGGGAAAAGGAATCGCAATATAAGATAAAAGAATTCCTTTTTTGATAGAAAACTATTCTCTCAGTCAGTTCCCCAGGGCAGATGATTTTGAGTGAAATCTCCCAGAACTTTAATCCAAAGCCTTATCTATTCTTACCTATATTTCATTCATGTCCCCTTTTAGTGCCAAGGCCCGAAACATACCCAAAATATATCCAAGTTGTGCTGAGATTTCCACCTCTAGAACCTGTTCTAGTAGAATGAATCTAGGTCCGTACTGCATGAATTTCTACACACTACTGCAGAACTGTCCTTAGTACATTTGTTGTTCAAACCACTGGTGAAAAATACAGACTCTTTTTCTCGTTCGTGTGTTTTTCTAGATTGATGCCATCACTTCAGTTTTGCAATGCTGTGAACTCTTAACTGTTCAGTTGTTTTATTGGTATAAAATAGACAGATCGGGTCAAGTCACAGAAGCAAAGTGTGAAGGAAAAGGCAGAGAACACTTCCAGGCTGCTTCTTGTCTCTGGAAGGGCCTGATTTCATATTCATGAATTGTCCAAATAAAGGTCTGCCCCCAGTAACTGGACTATTACTGATAGACACTATGTGAATGGTCTTCAGTGACATGAGCTGTCAAAATGTTTTGGGCTGTTGACCCAGTGGGTAGAAACCTGCCCTGAGCAGGTGTCAGTGTCTCTCTTCCACAATTAGTTTGGACTGACCCACCTACAAAGAATTACATGATTTTTTAAGCTGAGGGTTGCCTGTCAGTCTTGAGACTAAAGGACTAGGATGATGGAGGTGGTTTATTATTCAGGTTCAACACATCACATGCACTTGCTCGTGGGTGAGTATAGGTGTAATTTTACTACCTGAAGCAGAAGAAACTTCTCGTAGCTGAGCTATCAATGACAAGTACTTTATCTATTTTTAAACAGCTGGTGTTAGCAAGGCTGGTGCCCAATTCACATCTGCAGTATCTTTCCTCTGTCCAGTCTTACTACTTATTCAAAACCAACAGCCTAACTATGTCAGAATGTAACCAGTATTTCATTTCTAACAATATCACTTTGATGCAAAAAGTTACACTAACTTATCAATGTCTGCCAATTGCCATGAAACTTTCAGGACAAAAATGTAAAAATAATTGTCTTTCAAATCCTTCTCAGATATTCGATAATCAAGTGACCTTGTTCTCAGGAACACCGAACAGCAAAAAAGCTCAGCGATTTTTGGATTTCAAGTAGAGTTCACAGCTTGAGAAAGTACTTTGTTTAGACTTTGTGGTTTTGGCACTCCCAATTTAATCATTTTATCATTTACTGCAGTCATATTTTGAGTTTAAAACTTCAATAAATTAAGAAAAGTTCTGATCTGCCTATAAAAATGCAAACTCATGTAAACATAAACCGTATTTCCATAAACTATTTTTGTAGCCTCAAGACTTCAGCAGTTTGAACTCTGTTGAGAATATCAACAACACAAAACAAATGTTGACTATTTTGAAGGCTGCCACAACATTCTATCAAGGGAGTCTAATTACTGATTACAAGTGGAACAGCTGTTTGTTTTCCTCTGTTTCATTGCTTATGTACAACCAGCCTGTTTCTGAGATCTAATGTGTTTGTGAAAGCCAAAATACAGCCCTAGATGACAGTATGACAGTTCCAACTGAAGCCTGGCTGAAGATTTGTTTCCAGTTCTTTGAGTCTATATTACATTGAAAGCCCTCGAATGTTTTGTTTTTTTTTCTCTCAAAAGTTAGGGAGGCTTCGGGGAGATTCTGTGTGGTTTTGCAGAACAATGGTTCCCAACAACCTAGACAGGTCTCGTGCTGGTGCAAGAACATAACCATGAAGTGCTAGTAAGCTTTGCTAAGCCTGTAGTAACTTAGTAAGATTAATCAATGGCAGCTTTTAGGAAAGAGGCAATTGGGGTGTGTGGGTAATGAATTCCAGTGGTATGTGGAACACTGATGGTTGCCTTCAGGGAGCTTCTGCTACAAGATGATTGGGAATGATTGGTTTACTCAGGGAACTAGAGATGCCTCATTAGATTCCAAGATACTTAACATGAGCATGAGTGTGAAACATTATACAAAAGAAGGTGATTTTCATACCCTTCAATGAACAGATCAATACATAACTGCAAAATATCTCCAGTGCCGTAAAAACAAGTATCAGGAAATATTTAGCTGCTGTTTTCTTAGCAAAGTAATTGTCTCTAGAACAGGAAATACCGGAATTCTTGCTATGCTTACCTTCCACAGGGAATCTACATGAATAAATTGTCAAGATAATAGGATCCTTCCATTTCCAGAAATGAATGCCTTAATAAAGTATTGGTTTTTTGTCTATGTCCATTGAAAAATTTAGTTAAGTAGGAAAAGTGAAGGCCTTTGTCTCCAGAAAGCAAAGTACAGAGTTTACACACCAATTATATATCTATTATCTTATTGGAGATGTACATAAAATATTTAATTTATTGCTTACTGATCTGTAGTGCCTTACTAAAGAAAGTTTCTTAGGTGTCTTTATCTTTTCATTTAAAGCAAAGCATGTAAAGTAAAGAAACAGAAGTTAGTGATAATCACATAAGTCTGAAGAATACATAGGAGGTTTCTTTTCAGCTCTTTAGCTCAAATTGAAGAGCATGCTCTTTTGAGTTCTGACAAACCACTGACTTGAGCTATATACCCTGTGTTGACAGAGGAAAGAAGACTGTACCCTGGAATGTGCTCACTAAATAGAGAGGCAGGATGTCAGGAGAGAGAAATTCTGCAAGTCTTGAAAGCTGCTCTGTGACTGTGGAAAAACTTCTCAGCCTTTTTAAAAAATGGTTACTTGGCATTTCTAGTTAAATTACTTAAAATTTTCTGACAATGTGTATTTTCCAAGCCAGTATTCTCTAATATTTAGTTGACCAGTAACACTGGTTTAGTAACACTGTTGAACAGAAAAGGAAGGACGGAAGGACGGAAGGACGGAAGGACGGAAGGAAAAACTCTAACTGTTCCTCTTGGCTCTTTTAATTTCTATTAGTCAACTTGGTCAGTAAATGAAATTGGAGTGGTGTAAACCGACTATATTTGACCATAAGATGGTGCTAGTGCTGCTTCATTGGTAATAAAAATGGCACTAGTAAAGCAATAAGCATGCAGAAACGTGCTACAGGGCAACAGGTTCCTTTTCTCATAACTTAGGGAAAGGATTTGCTGAGGTCCAGTAACAAGAACACATCAGTTCTTGCACAAGTTTCTGTAACTGCAGAAAGGGAGCTCAGAGAGGGAAAAGAAAGTGAAAGAATAGCTGTGGTTTTGGCCTAATAAATTTCATTGACACTTGAGATACCTGGGCACCTTGTAAAGAAAAATAGAGAAATCTAATTTAGAAAAGACTCATCCTGCTTTCCCAGTCTAATATACTGTGAAAGTGGTTATAGACTTCCATGAAACAGAAATAATAGCAGTGGTATATATAAAGACGGGATCTTCCTAGTCAAAAGTGAAGAGGTCCTCCTAAAGCACACTCTAGTTCCTCAAAGTGATACCTTCTCCAATCACTAATAAAAATTAAAGAGTGAACAGTCCTGAACTTTCCCCTCTGTGTCACAATGGTGACCAAATGTATTAGCCAGTACATGAACACTGTGTGTACATACACACACACAGAGCATACGCATATATACTGTCTATTTGCAACATCTACCTAAAAATTCCACATAAAACGTGGCTGTATGGAGCCCCTTGTAAGGTCTCCCAGCTGAGCTGGGAGAATTTTCAAAATTAGTCAAAGGCTTTACTATGAATTCAAGACATCTTCCACCAAGATTTCAAGTTTCTTTTCTAAAGTACGAACACAGTAAGTTGTTCCAAGCATTTGAACTCTGGAAAAGTATATTCTTTCCTTAAAAATGTAATTTAATTATTGCATATTCTGAACTTTGTAGTTAAAAATCAGCAGAAGATAAAGAACCGTTTTGCATGTGAATGTATTGGAATTTGGCAAAAGTACAAACACTGGAAGACAAAGTAGTGATAATGACAGGGGTCACAAATAAGTTTTTCAATGAAGTTATTGTGTCTTTTTTTCAGTGAAGATGTCTGTTCAATTTTTCTCACAGGCACGTTTCTAGTTCACAGGGTTTCTCAACACAGCTCTCCCTCAACCACTCTTCCAGCTGAAAACTCATTTGCAACTCATTCTGTTCTATGTCTTTCACTTCAGCTTTGTGAACTCCTACCTGCACAGGACGACCATCTTCTTGTCCAATCATGTTCCTCCAGTCCTGCAGCGACCGCTGGAGGCTGTCCAGCCCAGTTTCCCAAAGCCTCACACCACCTCCCATGTCCACAGTAACCAAACCTGCTTTGCCCAGTGGTGCCAAGAGGGCATCGGCATCTGAGATCTTAGAGAGCCAAGATGTATATGGAGAGAGAGACTGTGATCTGGAAAACAAGAATTAATGTGATTTCTCTTGAAGGTGCAATTAAAAAGAGGATGAATATTTCTGTATTTAAGGTGGTCATTACAAGAGATGACATCCTCATTCCATCAAGGACTGTAACTAAGCCCTGCAGACCCAGCATTTCTTCTGAGACATTCCACCTCTGGAAACTGGGTATGACCAAAATATCCTTATCAATATAAAAACCAATGTAAAAGAATCAGGGAAAAAAGAAAGGGAATGTGTTGCCTAACCCACTGCTCTATCTCATCTATCTGAAAATATTCAGACTTTACAAAAAAATTATAAAAAATATAAAAAATTTAAGAACTCATTAAATAAAAATGTAAAGCTACAAAAGAAATAGGAGAGAACATGACGTGGGCACTGAGGAAAATGCCTTTCCATCAACGTAAAGTAACACCTTTCTCTAGTGCTTTAATAAAAAATGAAGATTTAAACACTCATTTAAAGATGGCACAGCTTTATGCACAGAGAATCTTAGCACTGTTTTAAACAGTCAAATTGCAGACAAAAATTTACTGCTGCAACAGAGGGCCTAGTAGCTACGTAGTATGAAAGGGAAATTTAGATGAAGTAGGAAAGATTCTTTGCATTTTTTCCAGTACTGTTAATGACATGCATAGCAACTTGGCAACTTGCACTAACGCTACAGTTAATAATTTTCAAAGATAAAAGAAGCAGTAACATGTGTGTGTCTACCTATGACTGAAATTGCCATGTACTAATTCAGCTGAAGTCTTCTCAGCGTTTTAATGGGCTAACCATGCCAGAAGGAAGAAAGCTTGTTAGCATAGAATTATTCATGTATATGAAAAGTCACTTTATTATCTGTTCTTAATTGAGTACATTTTTAAACCTGTACTGCTGCTCAGATTTGCCATAAGGAGCTTAAATCCCCATGCTAGCTTAAAGGTCATGATGTTGAAGTTTGGCTTTGTAATTTTTGTAATTTCTTATAAAATTCCAGCATAAAATAAAGTGTGATTCCCTTCTATGTTAATGCCTTACATTTGTGAATGGCTTTGTAAGATGTAGGCCAAGGGATGAATTATAAAATGAAAAGCAGTCCAAAATTATTCCTCTATTAATTCAAAAATTCCACAGATTATTAATGAAGCAAAACTAATTTAAATGAGAAACAATTAATATTGTCAAAACTAACATCAAATAGAAGAATAAAATGATAGAATTCCTGTTGTGTGCATTTCATACACATGCTATTTAACCATACCAAGTTGAGAGACTGATACTTAAAACAAACAAAAATATTATTATTAGTGAAGCAGAAAATGATCATTTAGAGGTCAAAACCAAGCAGAAGCAACATGCTCTGGCTATTTTCATGTATCATACAAGAAACTTGTATATTGTGCAAGATACTTGTTGAGGAAACTTATACTTTGCAAAGAGAGAAGCAAAACATAGAGAAGCTCAAGTTATTTTCAAGGTGAACTTTATACTGGACCAGGAAATGATTCCTGGTTTCCTAACACCTAGGACTGGATCATTCCGCCTCTCTTTGTTAGACTATTTGTTAGTCTTTGTTAGAGAAAAAGAAAAAGGGAAAAAAGATAGTAAAAGAAAATGAAAGAGGGTAGAGGATAAAGTGGGTGAGGAGGGGGGAAGAGCAAAGGGAATGAAAATCAGAAGATAAAGCTACCTTTCATATTTACTAATTAATTTCTACATTTTCATTGGTATCACCTCATAAACAGATAAAATACGTTGACAAAAATGTTGCAACAGCTGCAGAATTTTACATACCAGGTATGACTTATTCTTACTTTCCACATCAGAAGAAATATTTGTTTATCCTAAAGTAATAATGCACACTACATTCTCTTTACTCTTCCTGAAATACAGAGGCTACTCTAATCAATAAAATCACTTACTCAGGAATAGCAATGTATTTGATTTTCTTTGAGTTGAGATCTGTAACTTCCAAGTATCCAGCAGCTTGTGGAGGAGTGACATCTGAAAATAAACAAACATGTTATTTTCCTGCTGCATGATTAACTGGTTATTGCATTTGCATTTAGCAGATGAAATTCAAACATTTCATTACACTGTACCTGTCAGAAAATGATAAGCTTTGATATTCAATATGAGGGGATAACTTGCAAATTCTGAATTGTTTTACTGTTATGATAGTGAGCAAGCAGAGAGGCACAATTATAAAAGAACAATGTATTTGTACAGCAAATGACAAAATTACACAAAAATATAGCCCTACTCACAAAAGCAGTAATCAGGCATTAATGGAATCCCTAATTCACTGCTTTTGTCTGTCACTGAAGATAATGTCAGCTGTACATCTGACTTTGAAAGCGTACTGAGGAACATTTCAAAACGCTGCGTTTATGATTCCTACTTGAAAATTTCTCACTGACATTAACCTTAATGTTGTTGCCTTAAATGGAACTACTCTTTCTGCAGGTAGATTCTCGGTATGCAAAGATTTTATAACTTCAAAGTAAATAGCCCTAGACTATCAGACATTTAATGTTCTGCTTATAGACAGTTTAATGAATATAGCTAATACTACAGTCCCTGCTGCAGAAATGTATTTTTCTCCATGTGTGCCTACACTGGTGTTTGTCAACATAGGAACACAATCTGCCTGGGCTCAAAAGTGGCTTCCAGTTAGGAGCTGGCTTTCATCTGCCTGGAATAAATTGAGTAGCTTATATTTTTTTCAGAAAAGAAACCAGAAGACTGAATTACACTGCATAGGATGGGTTCAAAATATTGTCACAAGATGAAAGCACGTCCAGATTTCCCTCTGAAACAACATTGCTTTCACCTCCTCAAAACGAAGGAGAGCCTGATGTTACCTTCACAAGTATTGATGCTTACATACAGCACACGCAGGAAAGACCAGTAAGATCAGCAGTATAAGGGGATCTAACATTTAAATGAGTATGAAGAACAACCCACAGCAGCACTTTATGCATATCTACATCTCTACAGTATTCATACCTACTGTAGTAAATACATTGAATTTACTCATCTTCATGAAAATGGAAATATCAAACAGTTGGCAAATAGGAAAAAGATGCCTGGAAAAATTCAGGTTTGTGGGCCACAGAGCACCTTTTGCTTTGCCTAGATTTTATGCCCTCTCCTTTGGTAGTAATGAAGAAAAAGATATACATTAAAATTCTGATGAAGACCTAGAACACAGAGATGATACTGAACTGGAAGTGGCAGAACTACAGGGTAAGAATTACAAATTAAGTTCAATAAAAAAAGTGCAATTAAGTTAATAAGTTAGACAGAGAAGACAAATTAATGAAATTAAAATACAAAAAGACAAAGGATTGCAGAGTAGGAAGCTGAAGAAAAGGTAATCAAAATTTTAAGTGCAACACAGGAAAAACTGGCCAGGCCCCAAAACTGGATGAAAACATGAACATCAGACCTAAACAAGACCAGCTTGTTCCTCTTTTGCTGAAGCTTGATGGAGAAGAACAGCTACGTGCATCTTTAGATATCAAAGTTTAACAAAAATACAGACATGAGGTAGTCCTGGGGGTGACAAGGAAGTTAGAATAGATGGATTAAAAGGACAAATGTAAGGAATTAGCCTCTTTTTTTTTTTTTTTTTTGTCTGTAAAGAGACTATATTTTTGAAAAACACATGTCCTGTAATATTGAAAAGATCCTCATAAAGACAGTAATATTATCCTGACTAAGTGGAGGTTACATGAAGTATTACATTTCATTTATGGGAAAAAAAAAAAAAGCTGGATACTAGGAAAACCTTATACAAGGAGAGTGAAGCATTGCAGTAGGCCAATTGCTTGACAAACATCAGCTAAGTATGAGTCAAATGGTGTCATCCTACCCCTATATAAATAGGTGGACCAGATGATGTGTTGAGGTTATTGCTGTAACTCTGTGTGTTACAGGACGTGTTGTTCCAGTTACTGTCACGCTAATAGAGATATGCACTCAGTAATAGACTATTTTATATTCATATGTAAAAAGTGCTGAGAATACAAAAAAATCATAGAATCATAGAATTGTCAGGGTTGGAAGGGACCTTAAAGATCATCTAGTTCCAACCCCCCTGCCAATGGCAG
>JANHFX010027878.1:0-11645 GCA_027560015.1 Chloroceryle amazona
CATTCCAGGCCAGGCTTGATGGGGCTCTGAGCAACCTGCCCTAGGTAGAGATGTCCCTGCTTGTGTAGGGAGGTTGGCCCAGATGACCTCCAGGGGTCCCTGCCAGCCTGAAACATTCTGTGTTGCTATGAAATAGTTTGCATTCTAGGTCAATTTCTCTCTCCATTTTTCAGAAAGTTAATAAATATTTTTGATATTAGTTTCAGCAATTTTGTTTTCTCTTTCATATGTTAATTCTTTGTACGCGTACCCTATAAGGTATGGCACTATCCTTTCTGCTCTGTCCCTTTCCTGTCCTAGATTATGTTTTGTTGACATGTATATTGGCCATAATCTTTTGCTTAACTTCCTCGCTTGCGTTACAGTGCAAATTAATCCATTTTTGGCCTAGCTATTTTCCCCTTGAAGGGGAAATTTTCAGCTGTGTTGTTTCTCCATGTTCGGAGGATATTCTTAGCTATCTTAATGCAGAACATAAATTGATATCTTCTGGGAAAAAGCTCCAAGTATTCATACCCCTGAAAACTCTCTTGACTTTCCACCCTTCTCTGGCTGTTGTGCACTTTGCAATGATTTACCTGCCCTGTCTGAAAAGAACTGTTGATGTTATGAAACTGTTGTCACATTCACCACATAGCTGACTGAATACATGTGCAAAAAGCTTCAGGGCCATTTAGGATGAAATTCCCTGTATCACACTGATCATTCTGACTGATGAAATTCCAAACTTCATGGGGCTCTTTTTTTCTTCTAAACAAGAAAAAAACAAAACCCATTAAAACATTCAGACTTGTTATAATCTTCAGATGTGTTGGTTGCTTTTTTTAGTTTGTTGGGATTTTTTTGTTCGGTTGGTTTGTGGGTTTGTTGTTGTTGTTGTTTGTTTTCTTTTCTTTTTGTGTTTTCGCTTGTCTGTTTGCTTGCTTGCTTGTTTTGGTTTTCCCTGTGTTGATTTTGTTTAGTTTTCGTTAATTTTGTTTTGTTGGGGGCTTTCTTTTGTGTTTGTTCTTTGTTGTTTGCTTTTTTTGTTTTGTTTTGTTTTGTTTTTCTTAAATAATACAGCAGGCATCTACCTCAATAAGGCTTTAAACAAACTTTCAACTTCAGGCCTTTGTTACATTATGCCTATTCTTATAATTGTGATCCAGAGGAAAGATTCTTGAATAGTAACACTTTTCTGTGGTAATAGCATAGTAGATTTTTTACTGAATTGATGATTGTTTAAAAGCTTTTTGCAATTATGAGGTAGAATGGTCCAACATCTTTGAAACAAGATGCTAACTTTGGGTTGAATCAAGAACTGTAATAAAGGGCAAATATGTCCTTAGGAAATGTGTTGAAAATTGGTAGGTTGAAGATGAAAAGACTGTAATTATTGATAACAGTTTCTCTTTCAGTGCCATGAGTAGCTGCCATTTTTGCTGTTGAAAGTTTTGTGGTTAAAATTAAAGGATCTGTGTTCTCTCATTGCTGTTCTCTGTCATCTGTTAGGATAATGACAGTGAAAGGGTATCATGGGGTCAGCTTCATAACCAGTAAATGCATAGGGACTTGTTAATGTTCAGGGGAGTTTGAGGAATATTACCAACATCATAGCCATAATAATTATTCCATATTCTAGAATTTATATTGGAGCCCAGAACAGTGGCACTTCCAAATTCAGGAAGAGAAGATTGTACGAGTTATGTGGTTGGTTAACTGCTCTGTGTGACTAATGTGGATTTGAATATTTTGCTTTTTAAGACTACATACGGAAGCCAGGCCATAATATGCCTGGTGATATGCAGTTTATATGTAACTGTTCAAAAAGGAAACTTACTTGACTGCAGGACCATAAGTTGTATTTTAAATATGTAGTAAATAGACTGATAAATTAACTTGGGTAATTATGAGAGAGCAGTGTGCAGGAAGATACAGAAGAGACTGTAAGGAGGAGAACAAAGATGAGAATAGCTTAGAGTTAGAAAGCAAAGGATAAGTGGAAAATAATTGTATTTTTATATCAAAGTGTAACGCTGTTTGTAACCATTATGGCAGTTAATTGAAGCAGTAGCTAAAAAAGAAGAAAATAAATCTGGAGAAATAAAAAAGAAATAGATGCCAGCCATAGCTGTAATAATTACTGGAATATCGCTTTGATAGGCAGATCCAAAATTAATGTTTCTCTCATTTATTTAGGTTGTAATAGAATGTTTGTCCTATGTCTGTTATAAGAGATTAGGAGGCATTATTGACTGTCCTTCCACAAGAGAACAGATAGCAACTATTGCCTGCAAGGGGAAGTTAGACTCCTTTAAACCAGATGATTAACCTTGTCATATTCTGCTGGATAACACTGTCAGATGTTTTTAAAGCTCTTTCTGTGTTCACCATATTTTCATTAGCTGGCAAGAGAAAGGAGATCAGTCTAGAATGGAAGGGAAGGAAGGGCACTAATTTGTTATAGTCTAGTGAGCCTACACAGTATGTCTTGAGCAATATATGCAGCTGAGTAAATACTACATTTAAGACCATATTCGTTTAAGACCAAATGTTCCTTTTCCTGTCATTTATAAGCCTTTGGTAATCCTTTAGTTCTCTAAGATTAAACGTAGCTTTATTTTGTGGTGCTGTTCCAAAATGTAGTTCTCCTCTAAATGGAATGGTACGTTGACCACTTCATTACATTAAAACAATTTAAGGCTTCTACTGTACTTTAGGAGATGTAAGTAGGCTGTTTGCCATTAATTTGTATTAGTGGTTGTTAAAGGATTTCACCAAACAATGGGCTACTCTAGGTTTGCTTTATTCAACAGCTCAAGAGTTGGACCATCACCTCAGTGAGGGGCAAAGGACTTATAAAATTCAACTCATATATACATACTCGTAACACAATATTAGGTAATCAATATTCTTCTTAAAAGTCCTTTGTGTTTTTCCCTGAACTCTCAGTTCCCAGCCCGTTATTAATCTTCGTCCGTTCTTCACTGTCTTGCTTGAGTTCCAGTTCAGATGTCACAGGTCAGCGATGTTCTGGTCATCACATCTCTTATCTTCAGACGTTCACCTTTAAAATTCTAAGCAAGCTCATATATATATAATGGAAAACTAATCTGTTTGTAACCTTTATTGACTCAGATGTGGTAAGGGCTACACAACGGCCAATGAGAAGCATTCACATGGTCTTATGATATTATTCTACAGCACCTGCATTCTATTAATCATTATTTTATAATGTCCTCTTCTTCTCTGTATGTCCTATTCTTCTCTATGTCCTATTCTTCTCTCTATATAATGTCCTATTCCTCTCTAACTACTAACTTAACTAATCATCTTAAAGGCCTATTTTCCTTGGTGGTATGTTAAGAATGACCAAATGAAGCCAATAAAAAGTTGGCTCAAAGAAAAACCTGTAAATAAGGTAATTAATCTCTGAGATACCCCTTTCCCAGATATTTCTCTGTGATAGTTCGGTGGTGTAGCCTATGACATAGATGTCCACAATATTCTAGTATGGAAAGAGAAAGTGTCCTGGAGTGTATGGTCCTGAAATGTTAACAGTCAGAACATCACTAGGAGCACTAAGCAAAGATATCAGAGGTAAGGGTCAGCTGGAACCTCCGTTGACACATAGTCATATAAACACAGTCAAGGCAAGGGTTCTTGATGAGATTTTGCCAATTAAGGATCTTGCTTGGAATACTTTTCCAATAAGATTATAATATCTATATGCAGTCTGTGTAGTATGCCTAGCCATATCTAACCTAACTTTACATTAGATAATTTAGCTACTGCTAGTTTTATTTCCACAGCACCATGAGATTCATATACAGGCTGCTAAACCTTTTTATGTTTTTGCTAAAAACCTTGTAAATACAGGCATGTGAAAGCAGTAAAAGCAATGCAAGTTATTGGAAATGGTCCTGCTATGTTAATAGCTTATATTCACGCAATTTTATGTGACTTTTGATATTATGCTAGTAAATGGAGGTTAAGTAGGAGACTGTCAGTGTTCTACTAAAAATACTTCATTGTCATGGCCACATTATGTTCCCTCTGAAATACTTGTCATTGTTTCTTAACAAGTGATTTTTCATACCTGGATCCTTCCTTTCTTGAAATGTTTATCGACGTAAACATTCAGACACTGCTGATATCCTTGTAACTCTCTTTGTGTGCTTGACCAGAGGGTCTGAATGCAGTACATGTGTGCTAGATTGGTTACATTTGCCTGATCCTGATCCAATATCATGAATAAACAGGAATTACATTAGTGTAAAATAGACTGGTTGGCTGTCTTGCTCCTTGTCTCAAAAAGGAGTAGAAAGCAGAGGCACACCAAATTCAAAGCGTGGCTTCTTTGTTTGTGTTTTTTTTTCAAATAATTTTATATTGCTCACAAGATTCTGGCTATGCAAAACCAAGTTTGTTTTGCACTGTTTGCTCTTGTCAGATTTCTGTGAGCACCAGAGGAGCTATTTAGACAGCTCGTGAGCAAGGCTAATAATCATATTTATTTGTTAGGATGTATTAGATTTTGAGGAAGGAGTCCTAATGCAGCAACACCTTTAACCTGAGTCCAATCCACAATTCAGAGCAACTGTTGGCATACTTAAATTCATCGCTGAACCGGGGCTGAATCTTTGCCTGTTGTTAACACATGCAGTTGGTGTTGACTGCAGTGGGGGCTTCAAGCTTGTGTCCAAGGGCAGGTTGGCTGGCAATGCGTAAATTCCAGCTCGTAGAAGAAATCTGGAGCGAATGTGATGACTCTGTCAATGTACAACATTGCAATTATCTTGCTAGCTCTCTTTAGCACGTATTGGCATCTCCTGAAATGGAAAGATAATCCTCTTTGTGTATGAACATGATAGAATTCACTGCACTTGTTTATTATTGTACCATTGATTAAATTATGGTGTCAGGACTAATGTTATAGCTAATAAGCTAGACATACTCAAAACTGTCTAACACCTCTAAATGCTACAAAATTAAGGAAAGGTAGAAAATGAACAGAAGTAGCATAACTGTGGCACGTCGGCTGCTTTCCTTTGTATATTTATTCTGCGGTAATATTCAGATTGTATAATGCAAATCAGAAGCATACTTGCAGATCTTAATGCTTGATATTTTATCACTTGGAGTTCTGCTTGCTCTGCTGTAGAAAAATATTTATGTTTATCAAGGAATTTGTGTGTAGTCACATTATGGTATCTACAGAATGGTGGAAGGAAGACTTGAAGAGGTCTTTGATTAGCTAGCTTGTCAAAGACACAATAATATTTTGCCGTGACGGCAGAGACAAACAAATGCTTCTCTCTAGAAGATCCCTTTTGGCTGATATGCTCATCAGCCTGTCAGGTACATTAGCACTAAGTGACGCTTCTGGTGACTGCAATCAAGGAAAATAAGCTGCGTGCCCCTTCTTGCCTGCCATCTCTTCTGTGCTGTGGCATTCTTTCTACTCAGTCTTTAGTGCCTCTCCTTTTCTCTCCCTCTGCCTTTCTGGTTTCTTTCTCTTTTTTTTTTTCCTGTGCATTCCCTGCTCTTCCTCTCAACCCTCTGTCCCACTGCTCTTTGAGGTTTAATCTGTGTCCATACAAACATGCATATTCTCTCTTTTACATCATCAGGTATATCAAGTCTCTGCAGAACTTCTGTCACCTTTCTTTTCTGGCTATTTTTGTTTTAAAAGCCATGCTATTTTCCATTGTTTTGTTTTGTTTTTTTTCTATGGTAAAATGTTATTAAGATTGTCAGTGTTCTTTTCTATAATTTTTTCTTTTATTAATTTTACTCCTCACCTGGGAAGTTTGTCTTGTAGCTCAATCCTCTTGATGAAGAATGCTTGATACCCACTTCTGGGAAGTCACCCAAGTCTAGTAATCTGCACTTGTCTTTGAAGCTTTTCCATTTTTTCATACTCTGCATTTAGTCTTGTGTGTTGGAGCTTCTTCTAATGTATGGGTTGCTGTGGTCAGGCCTTTACTGAGGTGAAAGCTCATAAACCAGAGAGTATTGTTGTTTAAGTTCAGCAAGAAGTCAGACCTCACACATTTTGCAGCTAAGGTAACTACACATTAGGCACTTCTGCTTCCTCCAATATTTTTGCTAATCTCCCTTTCTTCATTATGTAAACTTTACCTTAGAGACGAGAGTAAGCTGAACTGTGAACAAAAAGGTTGTTTTACATGACATGACTTAAAACTTCTTTTTTATCCCAGCAAATGTATTTGTTACCTGTTATGTTTTCCAACAAATATTTCCCTTTATGCAGAAAGAAAGACAGGAAGATAATTTTTGATTGCTTTAAGCAAAATTATAACAGCTTTTTTATTTGTCCAGGTGCAAGTACATTTCACTTTAAGATGGTCAGGCATTTTTTTTTTAGCCATAAAGGCTACACATTTCCTCTTAAAATTAGAGATGTGATGGCCTTGTAATCATATGACTCCAGCATCTGGAGACTTCAAAGCTTTTAATCAGACTTGCTGGCAACATTGCAGTTAATGTTCACAAACTAATTTATAAACCAGCTAACCTTATACATGATGCATGAGAAAAATGACTGCCAGTGCTTGGCACTGCTGTAGTGTTCTGTTTTATTTTGCTAAATTACTTTGGCCAATAAAAAAGAATTTCTATGCTTTCTGAGCAAATTAATGTTCTCCCTATTAGATGGCAGATTATGTGAAATGGGAAGATTTTCTCACACTTTGCCCAGAAGTGTTCTGCCATGACTTTTGATTCCATTTCAGTATAACAGGTTATTGATTTATGACCATCCTAATGGGGAAGTTTCCTGGGAATTTCACCTCATCCTTGGTTGCACAGACGAACCTCGCTGACAATAAAAAGGATTGAGCTTTGATAGTTCGGAGAACATAATTAATCAAGTAGACTGAATGAAAGCTTTTTGACAGAGTATTTAGAACAACCACACCAATAAAAACCAGCTGTAGTGAGAGCTGGTTGTCAGTTTTTCATTGGAATGATTTTCTGGTGCATAAATCTGCACAGAAAACAATTTCTTTCTGTAAAAACCTATTAAATTGAAATTTAGAATCTTTTAACTGGCTTGAAGCATTTAATTTTGACAAGATAATAAAAACCCCCACAGTATTGAACTGTTTTCATATCTTTTGTCTTGTATCGTGAATCTGGTTCTCTTACATATTTCCTGTACGTAATGATCCTGAGGGAGTGGATTGTGTTGCAGGAATTTATTCAGTGGGATATATAATATGCTTTAGCAACTGGTCCACAGAAGGAAATTGAGAAATAGGACTGCAGTGAATAGAGAACAGGAAAATCTATTTTAGTACTGGAATGGATGAGATCTGCAAAGGATTTTTCCACGGATTCCACTTGGTCAAAATATTTTACTTGAATTGAAACTGTCTAAACAAAATGTTTTGACACTGCCCAACTCTAGATTTCTCCCTGTGGAAAAGCTCATCTCTATATCCCACTTCAGGAGATCAAACTGCCTGGTTTCTCCTATGGTAGCAGTACCATTTTTTCTCAAGTCTGATCATCATGCCTCCTTTGAATACTTACATAAATGAGTGTCAGTTATTTCAGATGAGAGGAATTCTTTGGCTTCTTCTGGAGAGTTGAGACTTCTCTTAGAACAAGGATGATTCTTAAATAGTGGAAAGGGTTCTGAAAGGATTCTTCTACAGCACATGTATTTGGGAAGGAGGCAGAAAGAGAAGGCATCAAAGTAGATCTTGTTAAGCATTCTTAGCAGGCTTCTTTCACATTCAAGGGGTCCTGTGCAGCATAGGTAAATCATCACACCAGGAGTGTTCTACTTCAGGAGCAATTTACTAGTGAACTGCTACAGCAAAGGAAGGCTATATTAAAGTGTACATTTGGGATTTTGGTTATTACAAATTATATTCCATGAAATCTCATTTAGAACCAGGAACTAAAATGATGTTGGAAGGCTCAGAGGATTAATTCTTCCAGAACAATAGACTGTCACTGATCACTCTGTAAAGTATGCCAAATTTAATTATAATACAAGCACATTGTACGATAGTCAGTGTGCCCAAAAGAGTTTGAAAAGGTGCCTCACGAGTGTATGAACTAACTTGGGGAGAACAGTGACAAATTAAACATGTTGTTATTGAGTATGACTTAATAGCAGGCTTTCTTAATTAAAGGTTTAGGGTTGTGTGGGGCGGATTCTGGCTGGCATGCTTTGCTTTTCAATATCACCAGAATAATGGAACAAACTCGCACTTCCCTCCCCATTTTATAGATTCTGCCAAAAGCCCTTATGACTTCTAGTAGCATTAATGTATTTCAATCACTGTAGTGGGAAGGAGTAATCAAATTGTTATAGGGATGAGGAAATAACTGCCCATCCTCTGATACTTCAGCTGCAGGAATGCATCATATTTTGCTGATCTTTCAGTATACTCATGGAAACCTAAGGCTCCTACTTCACTGTTTCAGCCTCAATTTTCCGTCTATATTCATGTTGTATTTGGAAATATCATTAATCCCTTAACTATAAAATCAAGCACTGATCCTGTTTATAGTTCCACCTCTGTGGCATGCTGGAGCCAGAGTCACTTGCTAAACTGAGGGAGCTACCATTAACCCACAGCCTTAACAGAGATAACCCAAATTTAGGGTAGCATTAAAATGGTTGGCCAGAACCTTTATTGGGAAAAACAAAAGTTGTGCAAGTCATACAGAAGCACATGAAATGTCCAGCAGTGCTTAGGGAAGCAGTTCCACAGCTGGAATGACATGGGGCAGTAAGCCTGAGATGAAGTTTCATGCCTGTGTTAAGGCAAGGATCGTGGAAGACAACTGACAAAATCCAGAATATGGGTGTCAGGAGTAATGAAGCAGGAATGGTGACGGTGAGAGGCAGATGCTTGTATTGCAACATAAGAAGTTTACCATAAAGCAACAAAAATGGTTAGGACCAAAGTGTGACAGACCTAGAAAAATGAGTACAGATCTGAGTTTCCTGGGTTTGTACTTGCAGCAGGATTCAATTTCACTTTACACATAAATGGAAAAGGATAAAAATAAAATCTGTGAAGAGCAGGAAAGCTAGCTGAATCAAATATGCCTTCTTTTTTTTTCTTTTTCATTCTTTTACCTTATTTCTTGCACATGCAACTGCTTTGTTGTATAGGAAAACTGGTCAAAATATGAGTCTGGTGTTATTCTTTCCACATCTAGCACAGACACTACTGACATCCTGAGCTTCAGGTGCTTCCATACAGCGTAACTTGTAGTTATGCAAGGGATGGTGCCAGCACATGCTCTGCACTTTGCTTACCCCATTCCTCCCTATCCCAAAATGCCTCTGTTAAAAATTGTTCTTCAGTAGAACTAGTGAAACTGTTTAAACAAAGTAGAAAAAGGTGTTTTCCAAGTCAACTTTACAGCAGCATTATATTTTCAGAAATCTATATATTATAATAATAAATAGATATTATATTTTCAGAAAAAAAAAGAAAGATGTTTAAAAAACCTTCAAACTCTAGGTGCATTTTGTTTATTTTGCTTAACACTGTGATCCAAATATTCACCTGGAACACATTAATAGCCAGTCTTCTGTTGTAATTTTCATCATCACTGAAGTGTTTATCAGATGCTAAGCCTTATCCACTATTGATGGGAAGAGTAGGGGTTTGTTTTATTGAAGACTATTGATTGTGAAATCTTGTATGAGCTGTAATGTCAGCAGTTTTCACAGCATCTACTGGGTGACATTTAACGTGTCTGTGAAGAAATGTGTGTTGCTGTGGTGGGCTGTTAGGAGGCTAGGAGTGAAGTGCTGGTGCCTGCTTGTTGACACAATCGATGGTCTTTTAGTCTGGCGGGATTCCTTAGCCAGAAGTGTGTGACATACTCGTGCAGTACAAATAAGCCTTAGTTTTCTTTGAATTTCTATGTACACGTGAAGCCTCTGTGATGTTGTCATTCTAATGCAGACTGAAGTCCTGATGATAGCCATTGACATCAGATTTATTCATACTAACAGAAACCTCCTGCTCGTTGAGAGGCCTGATATTCTTTCCCCTAACTGATGTATTACCAGTTCAAGACCAGGAGACTTGGTATAAGTAGATAAGAGTGTCCCAAAAGAAGAACAAATAACTAGATTAAAAAATTGTGAAAACTACTTAAGAATATTGAGGAGGTTTTTTGTTTGGTTGTTTGTTTTTATCTCTGTAAGCTTCTTTAAATTGTAGGGCTTTATAGTGACTGAAAGGCAATTTACACTTAGACACATTCTTAGGAGGGATAACTGCACAAGCTTCTTTATGCATGCATATATACATATATATCTTCCTCCATATATCATGTATAGCGTAAATATATTTTTAATGCCAGCTGTGTGTTCCCTAAAGGAGAGTTGAGGAAACACCATTCTTATGACAGCCAAGGGTGAACGTAGGGAGGGATATGTTTTTAAAGGTGAACATTTTATCTAATTCAGTTATAATCAGAGATGATTATTTCTATGTTGCTCAGTTGGATGAAGACAAATTCCTTCACTGGAGGAGCTGTGTCTAATTAGGATCTGCCATTTGAAAGACCATCCAAACAGCTGCATCTTGTCACTTTTGAGATGCAGGGGCTGTGATTTGTGCACCCAATCTATCTGTCTAACCAGGCTTTTCAATGTGTTTTGGATGAGAAACAGTCAAATCTTTTTCCCTTCCTGGGCCCTAAAAGTGAATAAATGCTTGTGCTGGTACCACAATGACAGCCCTCAGTGTAGGAGCCCTCCTGCCTCCAAGCAATGAACAGATGTGGGTTTCACAGTCTGAGCTACTGATTTTGGAAGGAACTCGGCTTAGTGTTTCTTGTTCATCCCTGACTGTGTCCATTTTGTGTGATCACCTGAGCAGAGGTTGTCAGCTAACTGTGACCTTGGGGGTGATAATTCGCAGCATTTTAGTAGCATCATGTGGGCTGATGGGATAATGACATTTGTCACCTGTTCTTTCATTCCTCCCTGTGGTTGCTACAGTTTGAAATCTGTCATGGAGCTGGTTATTAATCTGCTTAATGCAGGTCCTTCTAGTTCAGTAATGGGTAAGTTTTCACTCAGTTATCTTGAGCTACCAAGTTGATGGACAGCCAGCAGTTTATAAGGCCTTTCAAACGTCAGTGCTTGCCCTTAGTTTACTCTAAAGCAGCTTGTAATATTGTACCATGGAGGTGTAGACAGCAACCCGTAATTATGGTTTGGTGGTCAATGGCTTGATGTCAAGATGGGAAAAAGTGACAAGTGGTGTCCCCCAAGCATCTGTACTGGGACCAGTGTTGCTTAATATCTTAATGACATAGACAGTGGCATTGAGTGCACCCTCAGCAAGTTTGATGATGATACTTAGCTGGGGGCTGCAGCTGATATGCCAGAGAGATGGGATGCCATCCAGAGGGACCTGGACAGGCTGGAGAGGTGGTCTCAGGTGAACCTCATGAGGTTCAACAAGGCCAAGTGCAGGGTCCTGCACCTGGGCCAGGGTAACCAGCATTATCAGTTATCCTGGTTTTGGGTGAGAACAGAACTAATTCTGTTCAGTGATTTTACATTCCAGTTCAGTTCTTCCAGCTCCCTGCACTGCCTGACGTTAGCAGCCTGGTTTCCCAGGCAGGGGCTGCTGCTGGCAGTGAGA
>JANHFX010027878.1:11745-33901 GCA_027560015.1 Chloroceryle amazona
CCAGGCTTGGTGAGGCTCTGAGCAGGCTGACCTAGCTGGAGATGACCCTGCTTATTGCAGGGAGTTGGACCAGATGACCTTTAGAGGTCCCTTCCAACCCGATATATTCTATGATTCTATGATTATTAACACACTGTTAATTTTGTTTCTGTAATTAATTTGATTTGTGAGCAAAGCCTGTGGCTTCCAGACATTCTGGGACCTGGAAGGCAATTCAGTGAATTACAAAAAAAATCCATGTTGGCTGGAACATTTGTAGAGGTGCTTTATACAGACAGAAAACCAGTACAGACACACTGAAAGTTCAGCAATTACTGTAAATTCCTCCTAGCATTATAAAGAGTTGCAGGCTGACAAATACCCCCAAAAAATATTTATTTTACTGAGTCTAGTGAGAAGAGGCAGAAAGCTCATGGCTTTCTGCTTCTCATATACCACTCATATACCACACAAGGAAAGGATTTTAATACACTAATACAATGGAGGATGTTATCAGTTTTTGCACTGAATGAAAGCTTCCTTTTTTAAAAAAAAACACCAACCAAATAATTCTACATCTTACTGTGCATATAGTAGGTAAGCATTTATTTTCTATTTTCTAAGTGTATCTAAATATATTCAGTTTCTACTGGCAAGTGACATTTGCTTTCTACTTTCCTTGTCTAGCTGTGTCTGCATTTGAATGCTAAAATGCACTGTTGAAGATTTTTAAGGCAACTTTTCTAAGAACATTTTAAAATAAAGGGTTCATACTCCATCTGAAAGTTCGGGTAACAAAGCCAGGTTTCCAATTTTTCATGGGCTGTTTTTTGGCTTTATGATTTGGGTAGGGTCGGGTTCTTGTGTGGTTTATTTTTTTTCTCCTCTGAAAAATGTATGGAAGAACTGGAGGAGATACAGAGGAGGAAAATGGGTGATTTGAGATCAGATTGCTTCTGTATGAATGGACTATAAAAGAGCATAATGCTTTAGCTCGGGAGGCAGACAGAAGAGGGGACTGTGGCTAGGTGTTTCTGAAACAGATAGATGAAAGTAGGAAATAGAAACAATTATTTATTTTTTTTCTCATAACAGAAACCTAGGGAATACTTTGTAAAATGAACAGATAGACAGCTTACAAATAATAAAAGAAAGTACATTTTCAGACACCATATGCTTATATTTTGGAATTCATTGCCACAAAATGTGTGGAAGAGAGAAGTTTAAATGGACTCGGAAAATCTTAGGAAAATGAATTCCTGATGGGTCCACTGAGGAAATAGTCTTTATATTGCATTAAGGATATATTTTTCACAATTAGAATTTCAAGGGAGAGAAAACTGATTTTTTTTCTTTAAACGTATAAGTGGCTGGATAACAATCACCATAGCAACTAAAAGAATATCAGGTTAAAGCGTTAAGGAGAGGATCTGATGGATGTAACTTGGGTGGGTTTTTTTCTCCTTTCATATGTTTGTGGCAATTCTTTGTCGTATTTCTGCATCCATATTTCTCTGAGGGCATTGACCATTTAGCCCTAATGCTGCATCCAAATAATCTGCTGTTTATTTCTGAAAAACTACCTGCCCTGCAGTGACAAAGACTCATTTACACTGTAGGAATAAATCTTGTAATATTTTAAGCTAGAGTGATCTGCAAATGAGATCTATAATCTATGTGCCTTTCCCCCAGTGCAGGCTTTATAACTTAACTGTGGCCCTTGATGGGCCCCAAAAGTTTGTATCCAAAATAATACAAACAATACAAACAAGACCACAAACAATACAAACAAGAATACAAAAGAATTTTGGACCAGACATAAATAGACATAAATCTTGTCCTCTAATTTGATTAGCTCTGACCTGTCTCAAAGTTTTTCACAACCCTTTTGGAACATCAAAGCATCAGGTGCGATATTAAATGAGCTTTGTTATGATTACATAACATTACTTAATTACTGACTCCTTCCAAACGTGATGCAAGGCTCTTGTAAAGTTTATTGTGTACATGTTTATCATTAAAGCTGTGGTAATGAATCTGAAAGGGAAGCCTTTAAGCAATATATCTAGTACAAGCTGTCTTTGTTACCTGCCTTCATTCCTTAACTTTGACTGCTGAAATTACTCCATCCTTTATAGTGATGGAGTTTTGCTGCTACATATTCAGTTGTGGAGCTGGGGAAAATTATTTATTACTGTAATCTTTCCTAAATACCCACTGTCTGTCACTGTGTAAAATTGCTGAGAAGTTCTAAACTTCCAGTATTTTTTTATTAGCTACAAAGTCTCCCCATTGTTGAAGTGGGGAGAAACATAAGATGGCTAAAACTTTGTAAGCCAAAGGTTTGTAAACAGGGACATGGAGAAGCATTTTTCGTGCTTACCACAGTTTCTTTATGAAGAATAATCAAAGATTAGCTAAGTGCATTGTTATATTCCTTGTGAATACTTAGCAACTGTTCAGTAGTTTATATAACGATAATATCTATGAATATGTTTGTGTATTCTCTGCTAATTGTCTTTATGAGCAAGCTGATTTTATTTGCCTTACAAAACCTGCTTTATTTACATAACAAAGCCAAAGGGATAAACATATCTTTGAAAGCTGTCTCAATATAGCTTGTTGTTAATTAAAACCATTTATGTATATCATTACACAGAAGAAAATTCCTATTTTCCTTAATGGTATCTACAGTAATTCTTTCTTGGAGAGTAATTATCCGTTACCAAATACCAAGTTATGGGTTTTTTACTCAGTTTGTTGTTGATGAGAAAAAATATCTGTGTATTGTTGAAGTCATTTTGTGTCACCTCCTATGAGAAGCAAGGCTAAAGCTGAAGTCATATTGTAAAGATCAAAATAAGGGAAAGTTCAGTAAAAGAGAAATTATTAAATTATTTCTTATGGAAATCCCATTTTCCCTGAAAAGTAGATTATATTTAGGATGGTGTCAAAATCATGTTAGAAGTGACATGTATTGTTTGGACATAATCTACTGCACAGTGTAAATGATCTTAATTACTGTTGTGATAGAAACTTAACTATTTACCTTCTATGCTAATGTCAGTTCGCTAGAAGTTTGGGATAGTTTTCAACACCATTTTTTGGGCCTGAGACAGACAAGTGGTATGAATATTCACAGCAGAGTGAGCCAAGTTCCTGGTTCAAGGAATATGTAATTATTGTGTAATACTGCAGCACAAACACGCAGACTTTGCAGCCAGATGGATGTGTAACAAATAACTGAGCTTGTCATCTGATTCATCTCCTAAAGGAAGTGGCACACAGACTCTCAATCTAATTGATCGAGTTAGCAGGACTTAGTAGCACAAATCAGTGATTGATGTATGCAGCTTTGAGTTATTTGAGCAGAAGGATTGGCTGCCTCATCGTGCTGATGATGGTCTTCACACTTGTGTGGAGTTGTTTCTGATATTCAGTGGTGTGAGTTTACCATGACATCTTAATATGATTTCCTCTGGGGAACTCAACGCTCAAGTAAGTTTTGGGCAGACAACAGCTGCATTGTTAACAAAGTCGCGAAACTCCTTTGTAGAATTTAACTTGTAATATATCCATGGGAATTCAGGAACCCTAAAGTTCAACTGACATCAAGTTTTCTTTGGAGGTCTGACACATATCCATGTCTTTCAAGACAAAGTCCTGAACACCAGGTTCAAGAGGCATACTTTGGATGGCATCCTTCATCATTTGTCATTCCTAGGTGGTCTAGTCATGTAATTTTTTTGCCTGTGTGTTGAGTATTTGTGTTTTGGAGCTGTACATTGCTTGCGGAGGTTGAAAACAATGTTAAATTGTGACTTTCTCCCTTCAATATTTTCCTTGCTTGAAATGCAGTAAATGTCAATAAATATCGGAAGTATGTCTTGAGTCAGAATTTCCCTACAAATCACCTCTCGGGCTGAAATTCACATTTGTTTCCTCTGGTTTGTCTTTATTGGGTAATTGAGCTTCTACTGTATGGCTAGAGATACAGGATTTCCAGCCATACGCTTATTTCAGAAAGGGAAGCTAGGAAGAAGGTGTAAGTTGAGAAGCTTTAATAAAGTTAATAACATTTTTAATAACATTTTCAGAAGTTGAAATCCCATAACTGAATAACTTGAGAATCAAAAAACCCCACACAGGCTGATATTAAATATAAATCCCAGAAACCATTGATTTTTGAAATACATCCTCCTGATTCTGCAGCTGTTTGCCATTACCAGATCTAAAAACCCTTTATCTCCTATCAGCTGATGGCTGTGCTGTAACCTTTGGCTTCAGACTTCTGGTAGGAACATGGTACATATTTCTACAAAGAATGAAGCTCTAAAGGCCTTATCAAATAACAGCAATACTTATTGTGTTTAGCAGTGCTGGAAATTAGTTTCTCAGGCACTGATCTTGACAGGTCAGCTGTCACAAATTGATAGACGTATCTGTAAATACGTTGGTTCTATAAACAAAATTCTGTCTGCCAGAAGTGGAAGTTAAATTGGCACACTTCTGAACAAACTAAATGTTCTGAAGCACAAGGATGCACAGGGAAAATTCCTTCTGAAATGTTTTTCCTCATGTTCCATTTATCAGCTTTAGCTACATAGTTGGCTTTATAGAGGGGGAAAAGTTTTGTGCCTCCATAGAGTACATTATAGAATTACGTGCTGAAGTGAAATATGCTGCTTCTCTTTCTACTTACCCCTACTGCATAAAAGAAGAATCATTGTCTTTCTCCTTTTGTTCAAAAGGAATAAATTTATGGGTTTGCATTGGCACAACTCCCAGTTCCTTTTTGGGATTCTTAGATTTAATGCAGAATGTGAAATGTAGGGTATTCGAAAACTCTAAGGCCTTGATAGGAAATCAGAGTTTTTGGAGGGAAAAGTAGTGGGAGAAGGAATTGAGATGTAAGTCCACCAGTGGTTAATAAAGGGAAAGTTTACATTTCCCATTTTTTAATTAATATTTAATCATCATCTGTAGATTGCACAAGCCATTTTGGCCAAAAGCTTCCATGCATATTTATCCTACACTTACTGCCTAGGACAGCTGAAGAGGACTTGAACAGTGAACATTTTTTACTTTGAAGATTTGGTGACTATGGAATAGTTATCAGTTGTGATAGTTATGATGGCTGCATATTCACAGAATGTCCCGTTCTTTTCTAGTTCCCTCTTTATCTGCTAAGTGCAACAAAACAAAACTAAAGCCATACAGATCTCTTCCATCACATTGTATCTGTTGTTTTGATTTTTGAGGTTTTAGGATAAAACAGAAGTCACAGAAAAGAATCATGTAGGACAACTAGCCATAGGTATTTCAGTGAAATAAGTTCTTTCCAACAAGGTTTTGACTTGTATACATGAAAATCAGCTTCTGTCAGGAAGAAGAAACATTTCACAGGTCTTGCACTATGTTTAATTTCCACAGGGCAGGCCTTCAGCCAACAACACCACTACTTCCACATATGTGAGCATAGTCTTGGTGTTGCAGAGTAGAGCTGAAAAAAAGAAGGAAACAGTTTCTACTTGATACTATTTATGACTCCTGTGAACAAAATGACAGCATGGATTCTGTTTGAAGGCAAAAGGACTGCCTGTCTGCTGCTGATGCAGACCATACTTGGTTTGAATAATCTAAAGGCCACTTAAGATTGACTTTTCTATTGAACCTATTCAATTGAATTTTACTGCATTTATTTTCTGAAAATGCAGTAAAATTTACTTTTAAAATGATACATTTGAAAAATAAAATATTTAAGTGTAATGTCCCAGGGAGATACCTTGGAAACGTGTGCTCAGGTACATCTAGCAGATGCTTGAAGTGCTGGTAGATAGGAGCTATTTGATGATCAGGGGCCTGGGAAACTTGAGAGGCTGTCATCATGTTAGTGATGACGTGTAGGGAGAGTAAGAACCAAGAAAACAGAACTTATGAAAGCCCAAGCTCTGAAGAAAGCCCAAGCGATGGTTTGACATCACAGAATCTGTGTCAAAAACGAGCAGTGAGCAAGAACATGGTGCAAGAAAAAAGGTCAGTATTTGATAGGTAGTAGTGAATGATTTGAGAAGTAGGAGGCGATCAGAGCAGAGAGGGAAATATGGGATAGGGAGACCACAGATAATCCTGAGGACTGTCAGGCAATATAAACTTCCTGGAGAGAAATGTCATATCAGGGTCATCGAGTGATATAACATGACAAATACTACAGGTAGTAGAGCAGTTATAGCCATTGATGAAAATACATTCAGCCAAGGTACTTGTTTATGTTTGTCCTCTGAATCTCACTAACTCTGACTCTGCATTAAAAAAAGCCACACATCTCTCTCATCTGAGAGGTGCAGAGATGTATCAGTACTGAATTCAGTCAAGATACTGTTAATTGTTTATGTGCATCCTGAAAGGTTTCTGCCTTCAGGCTCACTGTACTTTCTGTTCTAGTTGGCAACGTGGGACTCTGAGAAAGGACTAAATGGCAGCCTGCAGGAGCGACGGCTGGGCAATGACTTACAAGGATTGACACTCAAAGTGGTGACTGTCCTGGTATGATCGTATTTGAGTTCAGAAAACAAAATGCTCAAAAAGAAGAGGACCTGACTGAGTATTTTTGGCACTTCCCACAATACTTTTCCTAATAATTTTCAGGTTTCTATTTTTTTGGGGGAGATCAATTACAGAAGCAGGAGAGATAAACCATGGCTTTTTATTATTTTACGTGTAGCTGTGTGCACTGTCAGAGATACAAAGCATTTGTTTGTTTGCTTATGCTGGTTTTCTGCATTGTAATTTCTACTGGGCATGGAACCAGCGCAGGGGGGCATTCCAGATACCATACTTTAACTCAGACATACAGTTTCCAGCATTTCATGGGTTTTAAGATAAGATGGGCCAATTATGATAATCTAATCTTGGCTCTTGTACACTGCAGGCTGTAAAATTTAATCAAGTGTTTTCTCCATCAAGCTCATAAATTCCTGTTGAAATAAATGATATCTTTGAGGAAGGTATAGCCGTTCCAAAAAGTCATTATGCTTTATATACTGAAGCTACTGTCTGTTCATGTCTGGAGCAGTAGCAGAGCTCCTGTCAGCTCAGTGCTAAATTAGGGGCAAATTAGGGCTTGCATGCATTCCTGCCTAAAATCTTGTAGTCTGCAGACTGCAGAGTGTGGTGTCCTTGTGGGTTTTATTTCTCTTTTTCTCAGTCATGGTACAAATAGGAAATACCTCATGAGAACATTAAGGCACTCCTCTCAGCCCCTGATTTTCTTTCCTGTGTCTGGTGACAGGCAAGGTTACGCTGCAGCTTACACAAGATCTGAGCATATCCCTTCCTGGCAAATGTCAGTACCAGGTTGTAAAGGTAGCCAACTGCAGAGGTCATGCTGCTGGCATCCCTGGTGTTCTCTTGCACGACAGAGGACACCTGTGCCTGTCAGAAAACATACCACAAAATGCTGCATTTCCTTGGTCCCAAAATACAATTTAATTTTAAATACTACAGGAATCGGTACCCATGAAGACTATTATTTGAACTGTCAAAATTTTAAATATTATTAAAATGCAGCATTTTTAGCTCTTGTTTCAGTATGTCTCCTGGATAAAAGATTGATTGTCTGTAAGTGATGTGTTTCTAAATCTGTTACGCTCTGAGATAGATGGACAGTAGTAATGTTCCTATGTAGGATTTATGTGATTAATATCTATAATCTGGACAGCTAGTTAGGACACTAAGGTGTGTGTCTGTGCCTTCTTTGTAATCAGTGAGAAGAGGCAGGTACTTTAGAGAGCAATTCATTCTGTGGGCACCAGGAAGCTGCTAGAGGGGATTTAATTGTCTTTTGGAATCTTTCCCTGTTCTTAAAACTGTGGAAAATTCAAGGTCATGGATAGGACTCAGGTGCTGAGGCAGTGGTGTCTGGTTGGGATGCTTCATTATATCCCACATGGCATACAGTTTTTGTCTCAGAAGGTTATGAGTGACTCAAAATCTATGCCAAATTGTCCAGAATTAACTCAAGAAACATTCTTTTGCTAAGAGAAGCAAACTAAAATATTTGTTTCAAGTATCAGTTAAAATAATTGTTTTATTCTCAGGAAGAGCCTTTTGTGATGGTGGCAGAGAACATACTGGGGCAACCAAAACGATACAAGGGATTTTCCATTGATGTCCTGGATGCTCTTGCCAAGAATCTGGGTTTCAAGTATGAGATATATCAAGCTCCCGATGGCAAATATGGACAGCAGCTCCAAAACAGCTCCTGGAATGGCATGATTGGAGAACTCATCAACAAGGTACACAAAGAAGAGCGAGGCTTCATTAATAATAATTAAAAAATATTATTCTTGTAGGGTGTCCAAGCTTTGTAAGGGGATTGTTAAAATTCTCACCTTCGTCCATGCCAAACTACAAGAGAGTGAATCAGAATGAAAGCACCAGTGCAGAATGCTTCTGAGCTAGGGGTGGTTCGAATGTGGTGTGAACTGCGCAGTTTAAGATGCTCTATACAGGATGGGAACTGGAGAGTCTGTTGTTCTATTAACTCTCAACTGCTCCCAACATAAATTATATCAGCCTAAAGCTCTGAGTTTAGATAGTTGCAAAAATTAGAAGAGAGGAGGTGTTTGTGTCTGACTGAGTGAATATAGAAAATTGAGAAAAAAAAATGTATTCTTCTGAAAAGATTAATTACTATTCAAATTTTTGTCATTAAGTCTTTGCTACTTTTTTGTAGGAGTGACTTTATTTGGGTCACTTTGTGGCAATATCCTTGACAATGGGCAGTGGTTCGACTCCAAAACAGGAAAAGCATAAAAAAAATCTTTTGAAGGACCAGAATTTGAATTGCTCAAGATTATTCGTTCATTTGAAACAGAGAGGAAAAAAATGTCTTAATTACAGTCTTGCAAATGAGGAGGAGTAAGCAAGTTGGACTCCATTGAAATAAATGGGAAAAGTTTGTAGTTTAAAATTTCCCAGACAATGAAATTTTGTTCTTGCTCTCGCCATCTGACATGGGCCAAATGTTAATTCCTTTGGTTCTCCTTGATTAATATTCCGTATCGCTGCCCTTTGTAGAAAAGGTTACTCTTCTGCAGTGCAGTTATTACTGAAGGTTAAAGCTTTCTCATTATCTGGGAAGTAGGTGGCTCAGTATCTGCTAAGTAGATGTTTAGGAAGAAATAGAAGCAATTAAAGGAATAGCAAACGTGGGTATGATAATGGGTTATTCTTGGTTCACTCGAGAAAATAGAAAGAATTTTAAATTCATTTTGCATTGACACCAGCTGTTTGAATTTCTTTGATTTGAAAGTGTGGTAGGAATGTCTTTGGAAATTGCTGTAGCTGAAGCAGCAATGTATCTGTTGGGGTATTTTTCTAATGGTATTTCTCTACTAGCTTTTCCACTGACTCCAAAGGATTTCAAAGCAGATCTCTCCTCACCTGATGTTTGCTTTCCTTTCCCAACAAAATGTAGAGATAGGAAACAGAAAGTGCATTTGATTTTTTGAAGAGAATTATTTTGTTTAAGATGTAAAAATGGTAAAAATCTAATTGCAGCTCTTCAAAAGCTTTGGGAACCCCATTTATTAGCTTCTGTTTTATCTTTCATTGAGTTTGCTTACTCTTTGAGGACCTTCTGTGTGTAAAACCCACTTGTTTTGGATGTTGAGGTCAAAGCATTTTCAGCAGCTAAGTTGCCTGTGATGCATTCTTCCAGTTACTAGTTTTTGCACTTGCGTTATTCATTGTAAATATGGAAAAAATACTTTGCCCTAGTCCTCATATGAATATGTCATGAATATGGGAAGCTGGCAGCTCTGCAGTGGGAAGAACAAACATTAGCTCTTTGCACCTTGCTATCTTTAGCACAGGCTAAAGAAACGGTGGTTTGGTTTTACTGCTTGCAGTGCACTAGGTTAATCTGTTTTGGAGTTTTACCCATCCGAAGGATGGCTAAAACTGATTTTTAGAAAAAATGTTTAAATTTGTCTAAATGTTTTAAGTGACAGAAAGAAATGTATGGAGTCACTTAAAAGTTTTCTGCTTAAGGCTCACACTGGCCAAATTAATGGTGCAAGGAAGGGATCTGATCTGTTGTGTTTGTCTTGCAGAGAGCAGATCTAGCCATCTCAGCCATCACTATAACACCAGAACGAGAGAGTGTTGTGGACTTCAGCAAGCGGTACATGGACTATTCCGTGGGGATCTTAATCAAGAAGCCCGAAGAGAAAATCAACATCTTCTCTCTTTTTGCTCCATTCGACTTTGCAGTGTGGGCTTGCATTGCTGCAGCCATACCTATAGTTGGTGTCTTGATATTTGTCTTGAACCGGGTCCAGGCAATCAGGGCACAGAACGCTTCCCAGCCAAGCCCTTCTGCTTCCTCCACACTCCACAATGCCATCTGGGTTGTCTATGGCGCCTTTGTACAGCAAGGTACTTGCTGTCTTATAAACGTATTGATGGATCTTGAGACATGTTCTGCCTTGAATAAAGAAGGTCAGGACATGTTAGGATTGGCCAGAATGGTCTAAAGAACAAAGAGCAGTCTTGTATGGGGAGGTACTATGTTTAATTAGCCCAGCTGATGAAAAGTGGGAAGAGGTAGGTAAGTTTGGGAAGGGTTATGTTCTGCTTTTCTGTCTCTCAGTAAGTCCAGAAAAAAACACTCCTAGCAAGTTTTCTACTTTGGGAAAATTACTGTGTGATAAAGAAACTGAGAGAGCTTGGTGCAGAATTACAGCACTTCTCTAACTCTGAAACTAGCACCTTTCCTAATTGTTCAAAACCAGTGTTAGAAATTCACAGGTTTTTTGAGCTAGTATGACACAGTTTATCTTTTGATCCTTTGAACTGAATAGCAAAATGATTTGTAGTCACGTAACTGACTTTACACTCTTGCATCTCTAGAAATAACCCTGTTGAATTCAATAGAATTCTAGAGCAAAGTTATTTTTGTAAAGAATAGTCTGAAAAATCCACCCACACAGTTTTAGTCCCTTATCTATAATGTCTTGGAAGGCAGGTTTCGTCGGACGCTAACATACGGGTATATTCCTAACTTTTTTCTATATTCTCTTCTTTGTGATGGCAAGCTCTTAAATCTGCAGCTGGAAAATCCTTACTATTGCCTTAATACTTGGTGTCTCCTCTCATAAAAGTGCCAACCCCAATGGGTTTAAGTGCAGTGAGCTATAATTAGTGCAAACATACACTGAAGTGACTAGCAGTGGCTGTATGGTACGGTTTGGTCTCCAGCAATGTTCAAGCATAACTGTGCTTGAAGCCTTCTAGAAAGAAATCTTCACATTGGAAAGGTGGTAAAAAGTAACACGTAGTGACAGTAATGCTTTGGTCTTTGCAGATTTAAGTTCAGCACAGATAGCACACAAACTTTTGGACAGTTTTGTGTTCTTCTCACAGTGAAAGGCTGGTCTGGAGGGGAAGCAGAGAGCCAACAAAGTTTAACATAAGCAGGCACACAGAGGATGACTGCAAATGGAAGCTGCTGAGAGATCCTAATTTCCTCTGTTTATTTGTAGGAGGTGAATCTACTGTCAATTCTGTGGCTATGCGCATTGTAATGGGAAGCTGGTGGCTCTTCACCCTTATTGTGTGCTCTTCCTATACAGCAAACTTAGCAGCGTTTCTCACAGTATCAAGGATGGATAATCCCATAAGGTAAGAGCCACTTCTTAACATGAAGCTGGAAACTTGTATTTCACACAGTTCTTATCCATTTGAGCACTCATTCTTGCAGGAAGGAGATAACTCTAATAAAATTCTCTGCTTCTTCGCAGTGGCTGCTTTTCTTTCCTCTCCCCCTCTTTACCTTCACTCCAACAACCCCCAGGCAGTTTTGGCACTTCAAGTGTCTGGGTTTTTTTCAGAAGAGAGGTCTTTTGTGTTTCTATGTGTTTTGCTTAACTAGAGCTCACACTGCTTCAGATGCCTTTGTTGAACATCAGAGGGAACTGCTGTCTCCAGGGAACTACATAACATTTCACTTTTCCCTTCGAGGTGTCATTTTTTGTCGTCAGACTTTTGATATACACTGTTGTTTACACTATTATTTGCATGTAAGGTAATGCAGGCAGTCTTTTAAAATATAAATGGCCAAAGTATAAATGGCCAGATGCAGTGGCATCATTTTCAGAATAAGCTTCTTCTCAAGGAGGAAAATATAACTGAAGCTGACTCCAGGATAAGAGGTGTAATATAGCAGTTGTTTCATTAAATTAATATATAAATCTCTACAGTTGTGTTGGCAATATTGTGATGATAAATTACAGCTTCTGTAACAGACCCAAGAGATCTTGCACCTTTGACTTGTTTCCCCTGCCATTTGCCTACTAATCCATACCCAGTGACAGGCCTCTGAGCAGGAGCTGCTGGGGTTTTTGGTGGCAATTTTTGTATGTGTATATGTTTAATTTGTTTTTCTTCAGAATATTTAAAGGCTGGAGAATGTTTTTATGTTTTTCTCTCAAAACATGGAAAAAATTTCCAGCTTCACAGTGGCACAGAGTTATGGGGGGGTTACTGATCTTCTGCAGTCAGTGTTGACAGGATTAGACGTGGTATCTCATGTTTAACCTGATGGCAATGGAGTGGAGAGGTGGCCAGAGAGTGAGCAATGTTAACACAGGGTCTCCTTCTAGAAAATCTGAGCCAAGAGATTTAGGTGCTATAGAGACTGACACAGCTACTCTGCCAGTCTCATTTGGGGTTGCACTGAGAAAGCTGGGACTGTAATGTTTGTGTTCACCTCCTGAAACAGAGGCGTTGGCACTTAGGTGAGACTGACATTTAGAAAAGTTACTTTTGCTTTCTCTGTGGTATCTAAGTGCATGTCTTGTAAACATGAGTATAGTATTTCCAATTTTTAACTTGCATTTTTGTCCTTACAGGTAATGTAACACTTTCTACATATATGGTGTTACAATAATAATAAAACAGTCAAAAACCATAACAGGCTTCATTTACAAATTATTTTTCTGTTAATTTGGCCCAAGTAAAGTGGGTTAGGACAGCAATAGAAATAAAAACTGCAAGCAATTTCTGGAAATAACATGAGAAGCTAAATAGAATAAAACTCCCACGGAGGCCTGGCTATAATGGGACTGTAGTTAAGCTCAACGAATGCTCTTGAAACCCAGTATGGAAATAGCTACCCATAAAGCTTGAATAATGATCTTCTCAAAAACTTCTGGAAGTTTTAGTTTCTTCATGGCAGAACAAATCATCTGTTTGGTCTAGAGAGCACCTCCCAAAACTCAGTGAAGTTCAGAGGACAAAGCTGGGGAGAAATGCAGTGGGGAATCTGCAAGGTTTCAAACTAGAACTGTGAGTTATTAGAGAAGGACTTTGAGGCTGAGCTATTAGAACATTTACAAGGGATTTCAGTTCCTCTTATTAAAATGAAGGATATTGCTAAGAATCTCGAGAAGGAGAGAAGTTATTTGGGTAAAGATTCTGCTTGGCATTGTTTTGGGACTTCAGAGCCAAGGCACCCTTCTGCTGATAGAGATGGCAGCTGGAGAATTCTAACTTAATGCCTTTCTGTATCCAACAGTAGCTGCCGCTTTCGGGGTTCCAGATATCACATCCCCTTGGACAAGGTGCAGAAGAAAAAAAGCACTCTAGAACTCTGCTGTGGTCTGCAAATGCCAGCAGAGTAATTTCATTACGAGACTGATTTTCTTCCCAAGCCCCCTCCAAAATACCTAATAAAAGTTGTTTCAGCATCCAATTTAGCATGTGTGGTCTGTGACTAGCAGAACAGGAGTATGTTTGATTGAATAACTAGGTGTCAGTCAACCCAGTGGTCATTACCTCCATAATTTCATTGCAAAACAAGTGTGTCATAGAAATCGTAAGTGATATTTATTTGAAGGGGCTTGGCGAGATGTTCACTGAAGTTGAACTGATAGAAGGCAGATTTTTAGAATTAGCACATCAGATGAAAGCTTGATGATGAAGGAATAATTTTTTATAAAAGCTGCTATTGGCAAATCTCACAAGGGTTTTCCAGCCTGCCATGAGTTTCAGGGAGCTCCTGTGGCTCACAGAACGGTGAAATAACTGGAGGAGGAAGCATAGGAGAAAGCAGCTTTGATATCCTGCTTGTATTTCTGTATTTCCTGACAGACTTCCTAAACCCCAAAGAGGTTCCCAAGTGCTCTACTGTGTTCTCATCTGTCCCAGGTATCCAGATCCCATGTACAAAACATGCCTAGCTTGGAAAGCACTAAAGTCCTTTTTGCCCTCAAGAACTTAATCACAAGCATGATAATGGGGAGAGGCACTGGCATGGCTGTGAGTGCTGCCTTGATCCTCACATGCTCTGTGTGCCCATCTCATCCTGGTATTGCAGGGTAGTGGTAGGGGTCAGAACGTGGAATGTGAGGCCCCAGTTAAAACCCCTGGCCTTTCAGGCATTTGAGGATAGCAGAAAATAACATGTATCTTCCAGTTGCTAGTGGTTGGCAGTTCTGCACCCCTTTGCTCTTTTAATACTGCTGCTCTGAGCTCTCTGCCCTAACTGCTCTTCTCATCCCTGCCCCAGCCTCACGGCAAGGGAACAAAGGCAATGTAGTGATCACCTCAGGATTTCTGCATTTGGTGGAATTCACAGCCAGGGCACCATCGAGCAGATTTGCTGACCATATGTGAGCAGAGGAGCCAGGTGTTACTCAGCTCAAAAGGCTTTTTTGGCAAATGTGCTGGTGGCAAATGCTTTGGAGCTCAGGCTAGGAAGCTGTGATCCATGTCCTAGCGTCGCAAATGATCAGTTCTTAATTTGGGGGTTTTAAATAAAATCTAGGTTTAGTACCTGTGATAATCCTTAACAAATTTATTTCAATCCAAACAATTTGCATTTATTATTCTAATGTTTGCTTTCAGAGTTGTGTGCAGCTGAGAAGTCTTCTAATGGCTCAGGCTACCAAATAAGGGCTGCATTTTTGCATGTGAGCTTGTTCTTTCTTTCGTCTTATTACATTATCAAACAGCCCTTGGATCTGCTGTCTGACCTTCCATTTGTAATTATGAGTTTAATTAGCAGTGACTTAACTTAAAGCTTCATTTCCTGTTAACAAGCAGACTACATGCAGTTCAGTAGTTGCGCAGATATTCTGAAAATCAGGTTTAGGAGAGCCTGTCTGACAAGAGGTTAAGAATTAGGCAGGAAAAAGAGGACATAAAAAAAAGTAAGCTATTTACAAATTTGAAAGAGTTTAAATTTAAGGTTTTATCAGATTGATTCTTAACATTTGCACATGCTATGGAATTTAGGCACCTGTATATATGCATTTTTGGACTACTTACAAATACATTTTATATCTGCTTTTAAGTTCACAGCTGTCGTTCCATGATTTGAGATTTCCTCATGTGCATTTTAATCTACATATTTCATGTGTTTTGCTAGCTGCAGATTTACTGCAGCATACTTGGGGTGACAGGCTGGCACTTGGAAGTCTTGGGTGAAAATTCTTTTTCTAATGCAAATTTTGTTTGTTCTTGTCAAGCTCCTCCCTCTCTCAGTTCTCCTTCTGTAGAACAGAGTACCAACTTTGTATACCTTACATTGCACATTGCCAGTTTAGCTGCTTTAAACATGCTGGCCAGAAATGACCATAGCTCTGCAGGTATCAAAGAAGATACATTTTCTGGATTGCTTGCATACAAAAGGGAAACAATCTCAAAATATTTTAAAAGAGAATGAGGGAAGTATTTTGAATAGGCCGGCCAGAGGGAAATGCGGTTTCATCTGCTGTAGTTCAGTGAATTTTATAGGGTTGGTAGCAAGAACCTCACAGGAATCCCTCTGTGTTTACAGGGATTTTGCCTTTAAATTCCTTGTGTTTGAAAATAACCTTTCTGTTGTCAATATCATATGTGGCTTTCTAAATGCTTCATTGGATTTTCTTTCATTACATTTAATTTGTAATGTGTTTTGCAGTGTATGTGCAGCACCTCAGGCACATTAGCAAGAGGCATGTATGAATGAGCATGATAAAAAATAATTACCATGATTATTATTATTTAAGGCCTGTGAGCAAAAGCTTCCATCATTAAATAACTAGATTAAGTTCATCCATAAAAATGAAGCCTAAAAAAAAGAATGCAAGAAAGATGCTAGTGAAGGAGCAAGGACAAAGGCTCACCGCATTTTTTTCTATCCAGAACATTCCCTGTTTAGACCACATGGAAGAATTTTCATGGAAAATGTTCTGCAGCCTGAGCAGCAGGGCAGCAGTGCCTAGGGCAGAGCTTGCCAGCCACTTGCCTTTGGGCACTGTTCAGGACAAGCCATTGTGATGTTGCCAGAGACAGAATCCCCCACTGTCTGCTTTTTCATCTCACTTTCATTAGTGGTGCTACACAGTGGGTGCTTCTGGGAAACCCAAGGCTTCCCAAAGTCTAGAGCCTTATAAAAAGCTTTCTGAATGTTTGTCGTATGCTGTTCAACCATGGTTTAAACTTAATCCTAATTACTCCTGTTAATTGAGCAACCCGGCAAACATATAAATGCAGAGATTTCTGAAGGACATTTTTCTGGGAAAAAGGAGAATGCACAGATGAAAATCAAGCTTACATTTCATCTTTCCAGTTACCATTGTAAACCTGTGGCATACATTGGCAATCAAGGGTAAACCAAGAGATTTGTGATTCCACACCCTCTTCAACTCTACTTTCATAACACCTGTATTACAGCATCTCCTCTTTCACTCTTGTAACTGGGAAGTTCTGTGACTAAGTGCATGGAGGTGTTGACATCCAGATGCACTCATAGTTTAGAGAAGAAAATGATTTGGATATGACATTAGCAAAATCTACCATGCGTGGAGGTAATAAAATGATTTATTAACTTTTGTGTTCGTTTTTGCTTTGGAAGGATGAAAATCTAGCCAGAGTGGCAACTCTCATGACAGCCTATCAAAATGTGCAAGGATTGGTTCCAGTCTGAGATTTTTTATGCGGTCCATCCTTCTCATGCTGGATTGAGTTGCCTTTAAAGTCAGATTTTTTCATATTGATATAGATTATTTACTGACTGTCCATAGACTGACTCTGTGCTTCAGAGTCTCGTTTGCCTCTGATGTCAAACTGCTTTGTTCTAGTAGGAGGTTTCTTTCCATCACAAGGATAATACGTATGGCTTATGTTGTTGGGTGTTATTTTCTATTTAACTCTTATGGGATAAACAATACAAAACGCAGTAATGGAAGATTTTGCCCCATAGGATATTTATATTTCTATTGTTCTTCTCTAAAGAAGCTGATTTAATGTCTTATATGAGCTGATAATAAGATCTAATAAAACAGGATATTAAAAGGCAAACTGATGATTACTACAGCAATTCAGAGATGGCCTTAATGCTTCAGACGTGTGAAGACTATGTCAACCCATCATTCTTTAAGGACAAACACAGCAGTAGGAAAAAAACTTTGTGGTGAATTCTGTTTTGGAAATGGGTTCTGAGTGAGGAACAACCATTAAAGCAGGCTGGCCAGTGTGCTTGACCGAGTTTCTCTCCTACAGAGGCATTAATGTTTTTTCCACTGTATCAGGTAGATGTTGGTTTGACCTACAGTGAAAAATTATACCTAGGAGTTTTCCTACCAGCTTTATTTGCTATTTTTTTTGACAAAAAAAAAATGTTATATGCCTCTAGGGTACGTATCTTTGTCATAAGAGTTTTTAAACAAAGACCTTCAAAGTGGGAAGCCAGGTTGAACCTGCAAATAACTATTTTCATGGCACTTGCTAGTGAAACAGCTGCCTGGAAAAACAAACAAAGAAAAAACCACAAACAAACAAACCCCTGTCAAATTACTAGTAATTTATACCATTCATCTGTGCTGCGCAGAGTCATTAGTGTAAGAGTGGGCCCTACTACAGAAGTCATGCAGGTTGTTCTACCACGCATATTTCTGCATAGGTTTCCAAATCATCCAGAGTCAGAAGGTATCTCTGAAAACATCAGTCAGAACAAGCAAGTAAATTCCATTCACAAAACTACTGATAATTAGTAAGCATTTTATCACAGGAAGTTAAATCCTGTGAAAGAATGAGGTGAAGTTGAAAGTAGGTGTAGCTACTTGTAAGAAGACAAAGTTGTACCTGTGTTCTTAATTTGTCAGCTCAGGCAGGACAGATGTGAGCTTCCAACTCTGATAATTCGTTGCATATTTTGGGAAACGTTTCATTCACATGTGTGTTAAAAAAAAAAAAAGTCTTCTCATCTTTCATGATTCCTCACCAACATCTCCATGTGAGCAAAGATTTTGTCGTTCTTGTACCATGATTGTTCAGCACCAGAATTTCTCACCAATCTGCAACAAAAGTAATTTTCCCACCTTCTGTTCATTACCATAAGTACAATGTCAGCAGCCTGACGGTGAGTATAAGGAACAAGCACTAAAGTGTTTATTTCTTCAGATTGTTTTGGAGGGATGAAGGAGAGCGGAAAGAGGGGACGTTTCCAGCAGGGTCAGAGGAAGAATGCTTGCCCAGCCACCCTCCCAGAGCTGTGTTTCTTTAGTTAACATGGACTAGTGTGACCGTGTGACCGTATCCCAGAGGAGCCTGGGCTGTGCTCCTCTTAGATGATCCGTCTTTCGCATTCAAGGTTTGAATTAATAGCCTGCAACACAAATGAGGTAATGATCATACCTCTTGTAGCCTGACAGTTCAGTTCATACAATCAATCCAAAAGCTGATCTCTTGGAGTAGAGTTCATCAGCCATTCTTTCAGGGGCTAAAGATAGAGCCTGCCTATGCCGGCAAGTTTAAGACTTTGAGTTTTGGTGAGCTCAGTGCATGCTCATCTGTTTCACATCGTGCTGATGAAATCAGCCATAAATTAAGAAACCAAACTTGGTACGAGATAGCTGGGGCACAGGCATGTGTCTTTTTGCCAGCTCTGCTGTAGACACAGGAACTTCAGTGGAGAGATGATGCAAAGAGCTTTGGGGAGTAACATTTTAAATCATATAAGCTAAATTCATTGGTGTTGTGAGGAGGAATTATTTTTTATTCCATTGGGTTTTTCTTCTCCCTTACATTTGTATGATTGCCAAGCAATTGAGTATGTATGTATATTTAATCAAATGATTGCACTATTTTTTTATAATCACTTCAAAAAAAAAAAAAGATTTTCTAGGTCCCGAAAGAGCTCTTGCTGACATTATAACAACTTCTTATATATGTTTTTATAGCTCCTCACACTGAGATAGCTTGCATCCGTGTCTTTGATACTCTCTTTCAGGAATTGCTAGCTCTTCTGTACTCCATTATCCTTAAATCAACTTCCCAAGAGACTTTGTTCTCCAAATTAGCCATTTCCCTTATAAATGTCTGCATGATAGAAGAACATTCTTCCTCACACCTTAAAATCTTCACACCTGCAATGATATATAGGACAGTATTTCATCTTCTGTTCCCATACATTCTGAAATGTTTATCGACCATCTCACCGTGACTTTGAAACGTTGCACTTGCCATTTAAGGAAAAGGTTGGAAAAATAAGGTGATTTAAAAACTATTCTTGATGATGAAAAAAAAAAAAAAAGAAGGAAAAACCCAACCAAACAGACAGCAAGACACACTTTCAATAGATGCAGGTTATGGATGTTCAGTGGGGAAAGGAGCTAGGAGTTCTTAGTTCTCCTGGAAACTGATATGCTCCTGTTTATTACCATGACTGTTTTCCTGTTAGTTTTTAGTTTCTGTGTTGCAAAAGATTTTCTAGAGAGAAATGAAACTTTTCTGGATATAGCATTGTGTTGCTAAGGGAAGGATTGCTTATGTTCTTTCCACTTCCCTGGGCTCATCTGCCTTTCTGAGCAGTGTTTTCTTCTGTACGTGTGCCCTCATGTAGTATAATATAATACAGGAGAATTTCCAAACTCACCTGGAGATGAAGGAGAGAATGGTGTTGCCTTTGAAAAGCTATTTTGAAACAGCTGCCAAAGTCCCATTAAAAGAAATGTAATCACATGCATTAAAGTTGTTTGCCTTCAAAACCATTAAAACCAGCCTAGGAGAATAAGCAACTGATTTAATTTAATTGATTTAGGAATAGTAATATCTATCTAAAAAAGAATAGAAAGCCATCAGTCAGAGTGGGGTGGATATTAACGGCTGTGTTTCTTTCAAATGGCAGTAATGCAATTTCCAAGCTCGTACTCCAAGGTATATAATTAGGCCACCCAATAAACTAATCTCAGTATAAGGAACAGCTAGTTGGTTTTGATGCAGTGCTGTCAGTTGTTCTAAAATGAGGGTTGTGCTCAGGGTGAGGACAGAGGCAAAAGGGAAAGGTCTCTTTTTATTTACCTCATTGTATGTCAGGAGGAGGTGGGAAGTGCACCGTATACCGTGTTTTTGTAATCTAAGTCCTCTGTGAAACAGGCAAGTGGGCCTTCTTTCCAGAATTTAATCTATGTATATGTAATCCATGCACTTCATCAATAATAACTGAGGAATGCTATATGTGCTGTCAGTATTAATGAAGAGCCATATGTTATGATTTCCCAGGAGTACCCAGCACATGTTCTAGTAATCAAGTTGCCTCTTCAGAGCACTTCTGTTTTCTTCTCTTCTTTCTGTCAACATCAATAGCTTCTGCTTTACTCCCTGTGGTAAGGGAAAGGTGTGAAGCTGTTTTCCAGCATCACTTTGTACCTCTGACAGATCTGAGCCATGTGAATTCATCCAGCTCCTCCACCCCAGCTATGACACGGCTGACACCAGTGCTGGCAGCAACCCAGAGCTTTCCATACTGAGATCCTTGTTTTTACACTGTGTTACAGCTTCTGATAAATCAAAACTTAATAAAGAGTTAACTAGGACATTATCCCATCCTGGGTTATCCTGGATTTAATGAAACTACTCAGAGTATAATATAGACTCAGTATAATATACCTAACAGACATGGTATAAAGTACCACTCCTCTCGAATAAGGACTTTATAAGCCAGCACTAAGATGCCAAGCTTATCCATTCCCCACTCTATTTAATTAAAAAGCTACTCTTTGTCATCTGAGTGCAAATCAGAACAGCAGTGGTATCAGTACTTATAACATCAGTTGAGATGGAAGAAAACAATTACTCTCCTCTCGATCTTAATCATTAATTTTCATTAGGATTTTGAGCTTCCAAATGTGAGTGGTAGAAGACTTCAGCATAGGAAACAACTGAAATTGCATCTGCATGAATAATTGAGGTGGTTTGTTAGTTTCATTACAGGTGAAAGTGTGTGTCAGTTGCCAGATGTGTTTGATTCAGACAATGTGATTTTCATGCCAACTTTATGATATGTTTGATTTAGGTGAAGTGACTAAAACCTGCTGCTGGGACTGAGGTGCTGTTAAACACCAGCTGCAGTTTTTATTTTAAGTAATAATTTAAGGTACATAATACCTTCTTTTAATTAACATGTTAACCCTTCAGTCTACTCAGAGAAAGGTTGCAAGGGCAAAGTGGTTTTAAAGTGCCACGGTTTAGGGTCAGGGAGGCCCCTTAGGCCTGTAACAGAAGCTCTCTGTTAACCCCCCTCCCTCCCCAAAGGGAAGAGAAAAGGAATAAAGGAGAGAGACTTAGTGATTAGAAAAGGAAACTAGAACAGCTTGAATGGAAATGAAAAGAATAATAAAAAAACCAGAATATATACAAATCTATACAAACCCAGTATGGAACCCAACCCCCCGATGGCAATTCCATCACCATCACCACTGGTGCTGTGGAGCAGGCACTGGGGGGGTCCCTGACTGGGCCCCACAGCAGACGGGAGCTGTGTTCAGGAGCTGGATTCTGGTACCGGGTTCAGGATCACACCAATTGGGATCGAAAGCAGAACAGACAGAGGCCTCCTTGGGTGCTCCGAGGAAGGAACCAAAAGAGGACCTGAGCCAAGGCAAGCAAAGCTGGCAAAGTGGTCCAAGAGGAGAGAAGAGCCTGGGAGCCCCCAGAGAGAGAGCAATGAGCAAGCAAGCAAGCTATAGCCCCTCCGGATCCCTCGGCTTTATACCCAACACACCGTCTATGGGCTGGGATCCCTGACTGGTCAGTTTGGGGTCACCTGCCCTGTCCCCTCCTCCCTGCAGGTGCCACCTTTCACTTTCTGCACCCCCCAGTGTGGTTGGTGCACAAGATCCAGCAG